>PVLA01000260.1:495580-652187 GCA_004027455.1 Hydrochoerus hydrochaeris
CCTGCCTGGCCCTGGGCCTGGGGCGTTTCCTGCTTGGGGCTGGGGGTTGTTGCCAGGGTTGGCAAATATATATTCCAGCTTCTAAAAAATAAAGGCGGATTCAGATTCACTCACAGACTGGTGTGCAGTGTTTTCTGTCTCTCACTCGCCGACTCCCTGTCCACCTTTGGGAAACCCTAGCCCTGCCGCAGCTGGACTCGGGCAGGAAAGGTCACCCTGGGTATGGGTGACACCACCCAAAATGTGGGCAGCCTGGAAGGGATAAAAGGGAGAGGCAAATACTGCTTGCTGCTTACTGCCTTCTGCCTTCTCCCTGCCATGACGTGAATTGTTTCTCCTGGGTGATGTCCTTCTGCCATGCCACCCTGCACTGGAGCCAGCTGACTGCAGACTGAAACCTCTACAAATTGTGAGCCAAGTAAACCTTTCCTTTTTTGATTTTTGTGTTGGGTATTTTGTCTCAGCAATGTGAAAAACTACATAAGACAGATTTCATAACTTAGGCTCTTTGGTTTTTCTGGGTAAGTTCTTGGATTATTACATCATTTCACCAAGGAACTCTTCATCTTTTTTAATAAACCAGAGCACACAAAAACATTCAAGTCCTTTCTTTTTGCCTGTGGAAGGGAGATGTACTTACATTTATAGCACATATAATTGGCGAGTGCCTCAGGCAAAGAGACAAACATAGCACATGGCCTGCAGGTTGCTGGAATGTTTTTCTTGGTATTAAACTGATTGGACACCAGAATGAAGTAGTCCTTTGTGGCTGCCCCCGGAATTCTTTCTCTACAACAATCCAGGAAAATTGTCTCCTTACTGTGCACTACTGATTAGCATACTTTAACATGGAAGACAAGAAGGCTGATCTTGCATTCTGACTTCAATCCAACATAGCCAATCCTCTCTTCCTTTCCTGTGTCCTATGGAACTGAGATTCATGACTCTGGGGTCTTTTCTAGGGCTCTGTCATGCTTTTCACTAATTTGGCAGATTATAGTTCCCAATAAACATTATGCTAGGTAAGCCAAGGTCAGAGTAGAGTTGTGTCAATGAGCTCTTAATTTGGGGAAGGGAATGGAGTCAAACAGTGCCAGAGACACACAGATATGCCAAGAAGAAGTGGTAGACAAGAAAGCCATAGTTATACTATGAAATATAATTTACCAAGACCAGCAAATTGTCAGACATTCTCTACACCAAAAAGACTAAGAAATTTTACCTGATCTTTATTAGGAGAAATCTCCTAAACTCTGATTGCAGGTGCATCATGGAACATTATTTATGAGTAAAACCTATAATCTGCTTTGATAATTTCGGTCAGTCAAGTTTATAATAAATCTCAATGCGGCTTTTTTGCCTTGTCAATGATGCACATGTGAGCCTTGGCATGAGCAGTTTTAATGATTCTATACCTAGTTCCCCTTCCTCCTTTGTGATTGTATATATATATATATATATATATATATATATATATCCTCTAGTAGAAAACCATCCACTACATTTATATTTTAGTGAAAATAAAAGGCAAGTCAAACGTTGTCCTGAAAATTCATATTTATTCCAATCACCTTAGGGAACTAAGAATATGACTTGATAGATTTAACAGAAAGTGGCCAGTGCAGTAAAATGCATTTTCAGTCTATACTGTAATTTTTTAGTTATTAAAAAAAACTCTACATGTTTATAATACAGATTCCTTCTGACATACACACAAAAATGCATTTTCAAGTACTTTAGAATTATTGATTACCAAAACTCTCCAAGGATTGATCTCATTTGATTCTGAAAAATCACAGTTCTTCTTGGATATAAAATATAAATTTACCCAGCTTATCTGACTCAAAGTAGATTCACTCAATCCAATAGGGAAATGCACATCACAGGTAGTTATTCTCCTTTTAAATCACTCATGTTTAGGGTGATGAGAAAGGAAGCTGGTAGAATAAGGTGTTCCATATTTTTCCTTAGTAGTTTACATGTGCTTTGAGGATAGAAAAAATTATAACTCCCAATATAGCAAATTCTGTTGACAAGAAATTTGATTATTATATTGCAATAGGGATTAGTTTGTCAATAAAATTTCTGGTACTAGTAGTGCATCCCAATGTTTTCTCCATTTTTAAATTGTTTATAAGTTTATCTTACACTCACCAGTGAGGAAAACAAAACACACACGCACGCACATACACACACACACAACACAAAGAAGCTCAAAACACTTATGCCAACATCAGTGACTTTGAGAATACTATTCAGTAGGTTGCATTTCCAGTCTATACTATAATTTTCCCTTGACTATAATCCAATTTCCTTTAGATCCATATGATGCCTATTTCTTGTAACCTTATAATATTACAAATCTCAATATAAATATCAAGTTAGGCTTTAAACCATAGAAAGCAAATCCAAGTAGGCGCCCAGAATTTCCTACTCCAGACTTGAGATTCTAGCTGTTTGTTTCTTTGTTTCTCATGAGGAATAAACTGTTTAGTATGTTTCATTTTATAAAGGACTTGGAATGCGTGGGTGTCCTCTAAAATACCTGACTTTTCTGGTATTTTAAAAACAATCATAATCCCAATATTTGAAGGATGATAATAAAAATTGCTTTGGGCTGAAATTTTGTGTTCTGTATCATAATCCATGGAAAAATTTTATAGCCAGGTAATAAACTTGGAAAATGTGGGTTTATAATGGAAATGTTGAGGGACTCTAGCAGGTGCTACTGTAATATCTTGAATTTGATTTTAAAGAAATTTCCAATAATGTTTTTCCAGGCCAATCTTTTGGGGAATTTAAGTTTCTGATTTTTTTTTAAGCAAAGTTTTTGTAATACCTCTGCCTCAGTGATTGATGAAAATTGTGAGAAATCTATGACCAGACACCTCTGGGCACCTGTGAGTAAGATCACGGACAGCTGTATCCAGAGAATAAGCATGGGGAAATTTTTAGAAGCCACCCAATAAAAGACTCATTTTTATCATTTTAGTCTACCCGTGTTACATGGATTATAGGGGCTTTGTTTTCAAAGGAGGGTGCTAATGTAATTCTCACCTCACTTGGTTATGTTTAATTAATTAATTTACTTTTAAATCATTTATTTTGAGATAGATTTTGTTATGTTTCTCAGCTGCTCTTGAACTCCTTGGATCAAGTGATACTCCTGCCTCAGCCTCCACAGTGGCTAGGAATACGGCCACCTAGCTCATCATATGACATGCATTCCCACATCCTCCCCGGAATGACTGTATAAGAGACCTGGTCTAGGTAAATCTTTATACTTCACCTTTTAATGATTATGACAGGAAATATTCCCTTCAGTCACCTAATTCAGGTGAAGAGACAGTTTGACATGAGGACTGTTAATCCAAGCCTTGTGGCTTTCATGGTGTTGTGCAAATCAATGGCATGGAAAGAGGCAGCGTGGAAATGCCGAGAAGCTGGGAACACGAACCGGCAGGATCACAGTGCCGTGTGTAACAGCTGTGTGACTTAGGACAAGTCATAGCCTAGCAATAATAATGCGAGTGATATTAACAGGTAAGGTTAGTAAGTGCTAGTACACAGCCTAGCACTGTGTTAGGTACCTTACATGTGTTAACTCACTGAAACATTTAACTCGTAAGTTTTTTGATAAAGTATAATGCTCTTACCATAATTTCAATACAAATATTAGCTCATTTTGTTGTTATAAAAGTGTTTTCACCTTATGAATAACACTTAGGTTAATGAGATAGAAGGTTCACTACTTTCCATTATTGTTACTGCTATAAATTGTCCTTTTGTGTTTGTAGGAAATCGAACTGGCAACCGCTCCAGAGAAAGACCCATTATGATCAGTCGAGGCTGATATGCACGAATGGCTGGACAAATTCATGAAATTTCCTCCATTCTACCAGAAAGTTGGTTGGCTGTAGACTCTTGCGTTAGCAATTGCCATGTTCTCACTTCACCTTCTATTCATCCAGTTGATAGCATACACAAAGTTATTTCAGAGAGAGATTCTGAACTGACTGACCAAGTCCCTGAAGAAACACTCATCTAAAATCCTTAAAGCAAAATATAGTGAGACTCAGTATTTTTATAGTATAAAAAGCAAAGTAGAAACGTGTATCTCATTAGTGTACTGATATATACTTAACTTTATTGACCAGTTAATATTTAACTGAATAAATTAAATATTTCGATAAACTTTCATACACCAAGTCTCCCATGTAACCAGTTCCCAGATTAAGAAATAAATGAAATCATAGAATCCTCCCCACAAATACTATCTAGATTTTAAGGGAACTACTTCAGGTCATATTGAAATTAATTTAAGAATATTTTTCATTCAGCTTTTCTGAAATTCTTGGTGAAAGCTTCCTGTAGGCTATCTCATTTTAGTAGTAAAACTTTGGTAAATATTAAACCATACCCAGTAGGATCTAAAACATGGAAAAGGAATCATTTATGTTATTTTAAAAAATAGAATAATTTTAATTTGCGAGCTGAACTCAGTCTGGCATTTAATCTACAAGGAAGTTCATCAAAGAACCCTTGGCTTAAACCTGCCGTACTACAATTTTTAAGAGAGCAGCCCATTAGTGAGCTATATCCATGCTAATGTTCCTGCTGGCGGCAATGATCTTCAGAGTTCCTGTTCTGGTCTTTGCCAGTGCGCGTGCACCAGTCTGGTGATGGAGTGGTGTAATTATACAATTAGCCTTGTCGAGGCAGAGAGCATGGGGAAGAGCAGGACCCTGAAGCTTGGAGTACGTCAGGCTGATAGATGATGGCCATTAAGTCCATCCTTTGTTCACCCTGTGAGGGGCAGACACGGAGCTCAGGGAAAACTCCGCCAGGAAGGACAAAATCCTCTCTTCTGATACCTGTCTTCTCATACAGACATAATAAATTGGGTACTGTAGAATTTTAGCTCCACAGAACTGGCCTATATTGAAAATATAATTTGTCCCGATTGATATTCAAGATATAGTGAAACACATCACATCAATCTATCTAAGTGTTTTTGCACGTGGATGTGGGTATACACATACGTACACTCATATCATGTGATCTGTTTATATTTTGCTTTACCGTGTGTGATATTAAATGAATGATTCTCAATTCCTGAGCTTTTTCAGAAGGGAGAAGATGGGCACTGAGCCCTAACTGCTTGCTCCCGCTAAGTTTCAGGCTGTTTTCATTATCAACCTACCTGTGATCCTCCCTCGCCCCGTCCCCTTCTGGCTTTGACTGGGCTTTCTCTTTTCTGCAGCCAGTGACCTGCTAAACTCCCTTCCCTTGGTAATTAGAAGGAGCAGTCGAGTAAGTACAAGTGTCCTGATTCAGTAACCGTCAGAGAATCTAACACAGTCCTCGTTAGGCAGCTGCATCTCTTATAGGTCACATAACCACACAATCCAAGAGCTTCCATGGAATAGTCACTGTTGTGGAGTATTTTTGTGCAAATCTATAGAGGATATCGTTTGTAAGTAAATGTCCAACTTACTAACACTAGAATCCAACTTTGTGTCCAGAATACTGTACGTCTATTTTAACGCAGGAGACACAAGCTCAGGGGCTAGTTTTTTAAAATGACATTATTACAAATATGGATTAAGGCAGGACTGTAGTTCAATTAAAAACAGAGGCAGGCGGCAAGTGTAGCTGAAACAGGACAGCATGAAGTCACGTAAGAATTCTGCATCTTGATTATGGTGTTAATTATATGAATCTGCACGTGTGATAAAATTTCACACAAGTACACATACATATACACACATACACACACACACACACATACACACATACACACACATAAACACACATACACACATGCACACACATAAACACACACATGCACACATATAAACACACACACACGCACACATACACACACACATAAACACACACACATAAACACACATACACACATGCACACACATAGACACACACATACACACAAACACACACACACACGAGTTTATGTGAAACCTGTGGGAGCTGAATGAGGTGTGGGTTGCAATCACATCGATTTCCTGTTCTCAATGTCATACCATCTGGCACAAGATATTATCCTAAGGAAAACCTAATAAAGGGCAAAGGGAGCCTCTACTTAGAATTTTTGCAACTTCTACTTATAAAAATCTACAATCTTCTAAAGTGTACAAGTATTCCAAAATAAAAGATTTTTCTTTAAACTTTTCCTAAAAAAAGAGCTATTTGGAGAAAGAATTGGCCTTGGTCAAGTGTGGCAAGCAGAAAAGCATGTTTTGTCTTTAGTTCCACTATTGTTCTTTTGTTTTCAGGTAAATCACTGGATCTCATTCTTTGTTTCTCTTGTCTATGGCAAAATACTAGTCTTGTCTCTCTAAATTACTGTAAACATCTTGAGATCTGTGGGGAAAATAGCCTGGTACACATACTTCTGAGAGAGCATGAAGGTATTTCTCAACTTCCTGAGAGCAATATTGTAACACCCACCCACCCACCCCTACAGTTTTAGAAACAAGAGCCGTAGGGAAGCCATAAAGTAGATTCGCCAGTCCTGGTACTTTGATTCTGCATTCGAGAAAATCACTGTGTTCCTAAAACCCACTACAATGCCAACCCTCACACGGTCAGGTCTAATAGATGTAATTGTGAACATTTTAAACACATGAAATACAATTTATTCCATTTGGATTGGATAGCTTTCACTTTCCTGTCAAAAAGTACATTAAAAGTGCAGCTGAAGCATAAATTTACAGAAAGGAAATTAAGTCCTTTACTTTCTGCATTTGTATAGTAGCTAAATGAAAACTTTGCCATTTACAGAAAGGAGTAACTTACAAGTTGAGTTAGGGTAGCTCGGCATGCCAAACAAAGCCACAGACAAGGCAAAATGAAAAGGAAGTTTGCCATTTTATAGGTTAGACAAGAAAGAAAGAAAGAAAGAAAGAAAGAAAGAAAGAAAGAAAGAAAGAAAGAAAAGGTACTGAAATGACTCCTTAAATGAGAAACCTTTATATTTCATGCAAACACCAGGAAATAATTAAGCCTTCAGTGCAATTCTGGGACCTGTGCTCTAGAAATTGCCTCAATAAACTTTATTTTCATGTAGTAGTACTGAGATTCTCTCTTATCCTTTAGTATCCTTTATATATCATCCTCTGTTCAGGCCATGAGAATTTGGCATATAAATAAAAAGCATGGGATTGTTTCTGAGAGAGGATAAACACAATTCAAACTCAGCCAGGTGCTCTATCACCAATTTGGGAAGTTGTGATGTTGTTAGACATTCCGATCTGAAGAGCGAGAGGGAAAACTATCCACCGAAAGAGGAGATTAAAAAACAAAATCCTTTGGAAAATAAACTGAAAACACAGGGTACTTGGAAGCAAAAGTAAGCCAGTTTCTTGATTTAAAATCCTCTATGAGAAAAACTTTGTTAGATTCTTTAACAACTTACAACAAAAGGAATGTGACCTTGTTTTTACTCCTTACCTGTAATGAGAATACTGTAGTAGTTATTTCACCTAAGTGCCAAATAAGGTGCTCATGAGTCTTGCAGGCTTGGGGACCGGTGTCAACTCAACCAGTCAGCGATGCCTCTAGGGGCCTTAAATAGACACTGTCACCTGTGTAGGCTTCAGTTCTCTCTAATCCCACAAGGGCTCATCAGAGAGGCTTAAAGCAGGTCTCTGTCAGCCCTGGGAACCCTCAGGCTTTGGTGAAACACAATTCGGGCTGCTGCAGGACTGGCTTAGTTTTATTTGTTTTGGGTTTCAAGTAAGATTTCACTTGAAGCAAACCCACAACTTCCAGAAAATTTAAAATCGTTGACCTATATGTTCTGGAGCGCCTTCAACATTTCAATAGGATCTGATGATCAATTTTAAAAATTCATCAGTTCCACAAGGGGAACTTTCTAGACCACATGCTTTCTGTGTCATTTTAAGACATGAGTTGATACACTGTGCTTGCTGCTCTGAAATGAACAGAGGATGTGTTCGCTTTCACTCTGGGTTTCCGATCTGGAAAGGTCTCTTCATGTGAGCACAAGAGATGGATCAGTTTTGTTACTGTGGGCTGAACAAGCCACATCTTTATGTGATTTGCCTCACAGATTCAGAAAAATGGCAGTATTCCGTTTTAGCAGTGTGTATGCCTTCAGATTCTTCAATATTTTCAAAACAAGCCTTTGTATACATAACTATAACACAACTTCTCATCATTCTGATAGGTGTGCATCAAACTGGAACATTTTTCTCCAGCTTTACTGAAGTATGACAAGTAAAAATTGAATATATTTAGGAAAGCAGTACAATGTGGTGTTTTGATACAAACACTGAGAGACAGTTATGACCATTAAGCCACCGTATCTGCTGTCTCACCTGCTTACCATTTACTTTGTGAGCGAGTGATGAAAACTTCTAAGATCTCCTCTTTCAGACATTATTACTAACTGTCGTCATGTTTTGGGTTGAGTAAGTGTCTGGGACTTACCCATCTTAGAAAAGCTTTTAACATTTGACCAACATCTCCACTATTTTCCCACATTCTATTATGATGTTATCGAATAACTTTAATTTAGAAAAGGAAAACTACTGTGTTGTTCTTGAATCAGGTATGAGACCAAGTTTATTTCCATTCAACCATGGAAATGATAAAAACAAAAAGTCTCTGGACCAGACTTCTTTTCTGTCTTGAATAAATCTTAAAAGGACCTTTATTTATGGAGAGGCAAAGCCATCTTCTAAAATGGAAGGTCTTGTTCTGTGTAATCTTTTAAAGCTATTGTTATAAATCCAGGTGTGGTGGTGTACACCTGTAATTACAGTGCTCAGGATGCTGAGACAGGAGGATCACCATGAGTTCAAGGTCAGCCTAAACTACATAACAAGGCCCTGTCTCAAACAAAACAAAAAAAACCCCCCAAAACTCACAAATAAACAAAAGTGTCAACATTTTAGAAAGTCACTATTGTGCCAGGAAATGGGAACTATACTGACACACTTTATTATTTTATTTTAATATTATAACAACCTCATGAGGTAAGTATTATCAACACTGATTTCCAGATAAAAAGGTTCAGAGAGTTTAAAAAAACCCAAAATTCATCATAAATGACAGGTTGTCTTGGGATCAAAAGTAGATCTAATTTCAAAATACATTTTTTTCAATAACAGTCATAGTAAATTTTGGTAGATATTCACTGTATTCATGAGTATCGTAATTAATCAGTGCAAATGAACAAAGAATATATATTCTTGTTATGTAAAAACTTTTTTTTTGTTTGTTTTTTGAAACAAAGTCTCACTATGCAATTTAGGCTGGCACTGAACTCACTCTGTATTCCAGGCTGGCCTCAAACTCTCAGAGATCCTCCTGTCTCAGACTCTTGAGTGCTGGATTACACACATGTACCACCATGCCTGGCAAAACTCCTAATTTTTGGATTAGCATCAGTTGCTTCCATTTGTTTCTTTATTAGTTCAAATTTGATAAACATAGGCTGGTATGCATTATATAGGTAGAAGTACTGTCATTTGGCAAAATGGAAAAGATTCTTAATTCCAAAACTATCATTGAGGTTCAAAATCTGCATCCTAATTTGTGTATGTTTCATGTTTTTTTCTGATATATTACACCATGTGTCTGTACAAGTCCTAGGTTAATTTTGATAGTAAATATTACAATAATATCCATTAGCGTTGACGCTGTGGCAGCAGCCATGCAATGTGACATGTGACCACCTTTCACCACCAAGATGGCACTGAAACTGTGTTCATTTGATAGAAGAGGAGACAGACAGGAAGTAAGGAATCTGCTCCATCATTACAGAGGTGGTAGAGCTAAAGCTGGGACCTGGGACTCCTTCCTCCTATACTCTAATGAAGTACTGGGCAGTGACCCTCTCTCACTCCTCACTGCATGAAATAGTATTTTTTATTTTTCTCCTGTATTGTGCAATAGGGAGCCATCTTATTATTATTTTTAAAATTTTTCTTCTTTTTGAGTTTCCAAAGGTTGGGTAGCAGTTATTCTATACCTGAGTGTGATGATGGTTAGTTTATAAGTCAACCTGGGAATGTCATGAGGACCCACATATCTGGTTAAACATTATTTTGGGTGTGTCTCCCAGGGCTTCTGGATGACATCAATATTTGCCTTGAGAAAGCAAACTGAATCCCTCCCTAGTGCATTCAGCCTTCTCCAGTCACCTGAAGGACTGAACAGGACACAAGGGCTGACTCTTGAGTAGGGAAGATCTGCCCCATTTCCTCTTCACTCGGACAAGGAATTGCTCTGAAACACGAGCTCTTTTAGGAGCTCAGATCTGCTGGTCTTCGGACCTCACAGACACCACCCACTCTGGCAGCTCCCAGCTTTGAGCTGGGACTGGAACTGCAGCACTGGCGCTCATGTGTTGCCAGCAGATCTTGGGACTCAGATTTCAGAATCTAATGGACTAATCGTTTATACCAAGTCCATTTCTCTATCTATTCCACTCCTGCAGGTTCTGTTTATCCAGAGAGAAACATGACTAATATACTTGCTTTATTGTCTTTATCTTAACTAAGTAAGAGAAGTTCTCCTTGCTAGACAAAGACTTTAGATATCTCTCCTTTGGGATTCAGTTATCAAATCTCTAAAAACAGAGATTCACTGGGTAGCCTACCTCTTACGTGAAAAACAATAGGGAATGATGAATCTCTATGAAATAATCAATGATGCATCTGTGTTTCAGGTATTAATTCTTTATCTTTGGCTTCATTTGCAGCATGACCCAGGAATCCCAGGAGCTATTTACCATGCATAAAATTTTACCACTGAGTTAGATCCCTGCCATTGAATTTCTCAAAAGATCTAATGACAACTCATCAGCCCATATATTGCATTCAAATTTAAATAGTGCAGTTAAAGTAATAAATAATAAGCAATTGCTCTTTTTTATCCCAGAAAAGGTTTTATGGTTATAAAAATACCTCTGTTTTAATTCTGTGATTTATCTTTTATTCTGTGTATTATCCATGTCATTATTATGACTTTACCCTTCAATATTTATATTCTGTTCTACTTATATAAAGTATAACAATTTCTTTTTTGTCAAATCATTGAGAGCCCCCTAGCCAACTGACAGTCACAAACCTCCAAGCAGAATTAGATGTCAGTATTATAATTCTTAGGTGTAAGAATAGATGCCAATTTCCCCTTTTTTTAAATGGTAGCAGTGTCTGTCTCTTCTCCTGTCTACTTTTCTAAGATGTAATAGTTTGAATATAGGCGCATGTGAGTAGGTCACTCTACATGGCGAAACTGAGAAATGTCAGCCCCCAGTTCATGCATTTGCCTTGCATCAGACACTCTGACCTGAAGTCAGTCTGTATTCATGGAAAAGCACATGGCAGAATCGAGTGAGAAATTAGTCTCCTGTCACTCTGCAGCTACTACTAAAGAAAAATGGAAAAGCAGAAGACAGATGGTAAAAGGTTCTGCTTGTATAAGACACTCAAGACTTGAGGGAGACTTCACTTCTGTATGGAAGAGGAATTCATTTCTTAACATAAAAGTTCTGTTCCTTTACAAGGATGGCAAACTGTTTGTTTACTTCTCACTCCCAGTAATTCTCACTGGGCCACCAAACATTTTTTAAAGGATTTACTGACACTCCTCCATGGGCCACACAAAAGTTAAGGTTTCTTAGCTTCTCTTAGGAAAATAATCTGGACCAGAAAAAGAAATTTGGGCTAAACAAAACAGAACCCAAAATCAAAATAATTACTCGAAAAGATTATTAAACTGGCCTAATATGCCAGCTAACATTTGAGGGCATACAAGTTTTCTCAGAAAATATAAGTGCTGGAAATCAATTATCCGTAGAAATATTACTGAAAAATAGCTTTATCCATAGGGAAAATCTAAATTATCTTGTTTAAACATACTAAGTTAATTTTAATTCTTAAAAGGTATTGAATGATTTTATTTCCATCTCCTTTCAGAAGTGTTTTCACCTGAATAAATTTACAACTTAATCAGGCCACCTGCGAATTACCTTGAAGGGTAGAGGAGATCTCTGATGGACTTGTTTGCCCCCTGCCAAAGAAAACCTGTAATCATCCTGCATCCCAATTAAACAGAGCACCAGAATAAAATCTGACAAGAGAGTAAAATAAACCAACTGAATCTTAGGAAAGATGCAAGATTTTGAGAAATAGTGGCCTACACTCGGTATCCATCTTCACAAATACACCAGCAGCAGCAGCAGAAAAAGCTATAAGCATTATTTTCCTTGGAAAAGAAGTCAGGGACTAAAATTCGTACAGTAATAGGAGGTCAAACCAATGCCAACCTTGCCTTTCTTGAGATGGGAAGGGTTACAGTTTTCTCTTTGAGCATCTTTAGTAACAGACTGCCTTACTCTATGAACTATCCTTGATCTCGGTTTTCTGCTGGTTCATTGGTAACTTCACATGTTTGCAATATTACAAACAATCCAATTTTCTAACATGAAAATTAGAAGCTACAAGGGCACAAGCAGAATAAATTGTATCTTAGAAACCTGCATGGGAAAGTAGAGGAAGATGAAAGATGCAAGTTTTTTCTTCTAAAGCTCAGGAAAAATAGGAAGTTAAACATGAGATTGGTTCTTAGCCTCTATTCAGTATGGCCTGAGAACACCTGTCAAATCTTTTTTAGCCAAGATTTAAAACTGGCATCATTACAGTGTGCTGACCATGCATATGTGTTTTTCTTTATTATATTCTTTTAATATATCATCCCAAATAATAGTGTACATTCTCTCTTCAGACTCAGCAGTATTCCTGGCATCTTATAAATACTCTCTCATTCTTAGAAGTACTCTATGAAATAGATATTGTTTTCAAGGTCACATGAAAATTAACTACAGTATTTGTCCAAGGCCACACAACTAATAAACGGGAAATGTGTGATTTGAACCCAGGAATTTGGGCTATACAGTCGGTGGGCATGATGGGCCAGATCATATATTTTAAATTCTTAATTCCTAATGTCACCCATGACTAGTATTTATAACTCACAGTAATTCACAGAACTCTTGAAGCTTGCTTTATTGTAAAAGTTAAAACACTATCACATGATGTGAAAAAATACTCCGTAATTATTGATGCAATACTTGCTTGGAATGGATGACAGCACATATCTTCAGGAAGACAATGAAAAGTAGCCTTTATAATAGATTTTTTTAAATGGAGTCAGTGAGAAGTACATGACAAATGGCATGCTCCTCCCACATTCTTTAATTCACACGTGCGACAGAAAGGCAGTGGGTACCAAAGCCACAATGACGCATGTGTGGATGAACAGGGAAATGTGTGCAGTGAAAGGACTGCCCTCGGGAGGCGGCGTGATAGACTCGGGCATGTTGTTAACTTCTTACTTTTCTCGGTGGTAACTCAGCAAAATAATGGGCCGTAACTACCAGGATTTCCATAGACTAAATAACACAACATATGAAAAGCACCGAGAAAATCTAAATATGCAACACATGCCTCGCTCAGGGCATGCTTTAGATCTCCAATGTCCTCCAAAGTTCCAAGCGTGGGCATTATTGGGAAATGGTGGAAACTGAGAGACAGGACCAGTGGGAGGACTTCTGAGAAGGGATTAATGTGTCCCTAATCCTTTCCCCTTTCTCTATTTCACACCTCAGCCATGAGTAGAGTGGCCTGTTACTCCACCACACACTTGCTGCCATATATGCTTCCCTGCCACTGGCTTCAAGCAATGGGGTAACTGACCTTAGACAGAAACTTCTAGAGCCGTGAGCCCCCATCTAGCTCTCATGCTTATATATTGCTTTGCCTCATGCATGTGAAAGTTAAATACCTTATAAAGACTCAGTCTTTATCAGTGTTATAATCAGCACTCTAAACCCACAAAACACTTCTCAGAATCTTTAGTCTGTTGCCAAATGATGGCCCAACTTGTTAGCACCAGCTGTGAAAAAAGAACTTCTCGCCCTTCTCTTCTGTCCTGCATCCCTAAAGCACCATGGAAGCGTGCGCTGCTGTGTGGACATGAAGCGACATGCTCTGCTGCGCTTGCTACATGACATCAAGTTTTACCGTCTGCGAATGCAAAGTAAATATAAGAACACAGCTTTGATGTTTAAATGTGTGCGCTCTGCTAAATTTTATGGAGTGATGCAGTAATGAAAAAATGAAAAGAATACTTGAGGTATGCAGGAAACTATCTTTAAAAGTAAGTCAACATAGAATAGAGGTTCCACGACTTCTTTCCTACCTATGTGAATTTAATCTCATTACTTCAGTTATCCGTGAGATGGACATACTGACAATACCTATCTCACAGTTTCGTGATGAGACACATTAAGCAATGAACAAAAAGTACAAGAGCAGTGTTTTGGACAGAGGAAGGATTTGTTGATGCCAGATACAAGTATTACCGCTGCTGCGTACTGCTGGAGTTCCCACAGGGATGCTATAACAAAAGTTAGTTTAGAGAAACATCCTTCCCTTTACTTGCTAGCTTTATTAACAAGGACAAAAGAGATACAGACACATTAACTGTGGGTGCTGGAGCAATTTATATCTCACATATTTTCATGAGGCTACCTTGGTATGAAATGGCAGAAAAGAAAAATAAGCCTTGCATTACTAAGACTGATATTTGTAAAATATCTGTCCTCACTCAGTCCCTATTGTCCATATTTTAGAGACATTTCTAAAACAGTTCTCTGTTTTATGGCTTTCAAGCAATAGATTGAGTGCTAACTTCATTGTCTTGAAAGTCACCCAAGGGATTGATAAAGCACACTTCTGGGTATGTCTGGGTGGGTCGCAGAAGCATGACCTGGCTTCGCCTCTTCCTCTCTGCCCCTGCTCCCCTGCTCTGCTTCCTGGCCAGTGTGTGTGAGTAGCTTTCCTTTGCCACACCCCTCCACTGTAACACCTTGGAGCTGACCAACCATGGACCTAAGCCCCTGAAACCATGAGCCAATTTAAACCTCTCCTTTAAATTGTGAATGGCAGATATTGTGTCTCAGAGTCAAGAAAGCTGACCAGTACTATATTCCTCTCTCCCACCTTCCACACCTAATCAATAATGTAATATAAGCCTTCACTAAAAATATACCTGCACTCCATCTACTTTACCTGGTTTGCATTTCCCCAGAATCCTAACTGGTACTCCATTTCCATTCTTGTATTACCTCCACCTAATTTCCACATATAAAGAGGCATCATCGCTTTAGAACACAAACTGAATTGTGAATTCCATATGAATTGTTTTTTGTAACTACCTAGTATACTTAATAGAAAATTCAAACATCTTATGCTACAATAAGACAACAAACTGATTCCAATTAAAGAGTTTTCTACGCTGGATACCTTGACCTAATAACAAATTTCCCTTTCACTCTTGAAATAGTACCATTTCAATGACAAATTATGTGGTCCTGTGTAATCCTTCCCTTTCCTAAATGTTCTTTCCATACCCAGTATCTTCTCCCTTAGAATCCAGTGGGATTGTTCCATAAGTCTATATATGAATTATTTTTCAACAAAATCCGAACCATAGCATTTAATCCGATAATTCGTGCCAGTTTTTGTTGCATGTCTGCTCACCCTTTTTGTGTGTACAGAGAAAATTAAGCCCATCCCTGTGGTGTTTATCCCATGTCTTGCACATGATAAGTAACCACAAATATTTGTTGTAGGATTAATGACTCGGTAAGTTTGCCATACAGCCAGAGAGACACATATACATATATTAAATTGTGAAGAATACAAAAAGACACATAAAGTTAAGAAATGTGAAGCTTGGCTTTCTTTTTATGAATAATCTTAGGATGATTTGAGAATTTTTCTGGCCTACTGAGCTCATCTTATAAATTATAGAAGTTCTTGCATAAATAAGAGTCTTAAAATTACATTTCAAACTTCACTGCCATGGAAAATCCACAAAGCTGTGAGTTTATCCCATGACAGGCACAAAATCGTAAGAGAGTCCGTAATGAAGCTACATGGAGCTCCCAGGACATTTTGCTAAACTCCACTTATCTGTCAAGTAACTTGGGAGGTGTGTGTTTTCAAAATGATATTAAATTTTGTCGTTTGATAATGTGCCTTCATTCATTATTAGATTATGAAAAGAAGGCAAAATTGCTAACAATATTTTGGCACCTGTTTTGTACATTATAAAGATGAATATATCCAGAAAATTTATAGAATACCAGGTCATATTTTGATTTAGCTAAGTTCATACAGTGAACTAAAACTATCACATGTCTGTTTCTGTAGAGGGAGAAGCTTCCATAAAGATATCTAGGCTGGGCACAGTGATGTGTGCTATAATCCAAGAACTCTGGAGGCTGAAGCAGGAGGATCGCTGTGAGTTGGACACCAGCCTGGGCTACATCTCTAGTTTTAGGGTATTAAACATAGTGAGACCCTGCCTCAAAACAATAAAACAAAAGATAGTACAGATCACTGGCGGTAAGCCTACGGCACGCATGCCACAGCAGGGTGTTTGTTATCACTGAAAGCTCTAAAAGGTTTCCCACCACTGGTGTAGATAATAAAAGAAAGGTTTATTTGAACATTGTGTACCTGAAGTTACACGCTGGTAGACTACACAATATAAGTGTTTTGTTTAGCCCTTGGAGGGCTTCAAAACTTTGAGCTAAAATTTATATTGGGAGAATTCAACCTAATCTTTTAGCACCCATTGAACAACGGGAAGAACAAGTTTCTCTAGTAATATTTCCCAAACCATAGTCTCTAGCGGGGAGTGGACCTTTTGGGGTACCCCAGTGCCCTCTCCTACATCACCAAGACTGCTTTCCTTACATCTGTTACAACTCTAAGTCCTAGCATGAGACCAAACCAATTCAAAACAATAACCAACTACAAACCAAAATCTCGGGAAGTTATTTTGATTTTGAGCATTTTCGATGCTGAGAATTCTATAGAGTATTTTAATAAGATTTTCTGAAAGTGGAACAGTTCAGACATTCTACCTTTTCCTTCTTGATTTTTTTTACTAACTTGACTCCACTGAATCACACAAAAAGTCAAAAAGATCCAGTATGACAGTCATTCCCTTTAACTAGTAAGCCATTTGCTTTGGCATCTGGTAACTATAACAAGTGTGGTACAGTATGACGGCCTAGAAATATACGAACACATCATGTGTTTGATCTGGGATGTGATGTAAGGACCTCCTTATGTGTCTTCCAATATAGAAAATATAATTTATTCTGCTTAAACAGGTTGAAAGGCTTGATGTGCTCTTAATATCCAAACTGTTCCAAGTTAAGAGATACGAACCCAGAAATGTCACTCCCCTCGGAAGTGACGGCACTCACCTTGGCGACCTGTACACACCAGTTCAGCAGCAGCTGGGATCCGATGTTATCCTTGTGCTCATGGACGTAATCCAGCAGGCAGCCGTGGGGCATCAGCTGCGTGACCAGCTGGATGGTAGGGCTCAGGCACACGCCCAGTAAGCGAACCAGGTGCGGGTGATCCATGCTCGCCATGATCAGTGCTTCCTGCGAGAAAAGGGGTGAGGCCACCTTTAGCTCAAAGCTCCTTAGAACTGTAGTCACTTGCAATGTAGGATGGTGCTGACAGTGATTTTGAAAATGTCCTCGATGGAATCATTTAAAGAGGCATTGTTGTAACTATCCTTAAAATGACTTACTTCAATCAAATTAAATGCAAAGCAAAGTCTATACACTTACCAAATAGAAGCAGTTATAGAATGTCTATAGAATTAACACCAATATTTTCTGTTCTTTCATAAGAACAGTATTATATTTTATTCGCCAAATATATTGCAATGAATCTCAACTTGCACCATGAATTTTAACTTTTGATCTTGGTTCTAGAGTACAATGATCCATATAAAACCAGTTATTTGCAACTAGAGTGAAGTTACCCAAATTCAATTCTTTATTAATGTAGAGTTGAAAAGCATATGAAGGTTAAATGTATAAGGTGTAAAAATGCAGATAATTATATGCAATGTACCCACTGTCATTTATATAGAAGAATATATATTTTCATAAGACATTTGTCTTCATAATCTTACTTAAATTTATTTCATTTTCAAAATTGCAAATGATATTTTATTCATAGATGCATAAAATTTGAGAACTAGGTTATATTACAAAAAATTATCTACTCCACTTTCCTGATTTCACAAAGCAAGAGAACTGAGTTCGAATTTATTTAGTATTATCTTAATAATGATAATAAAAGGCAGAACTATAATGGTTACTCAGTACAACCAAAAGTTAACCTTCAACCCAAAGTTATTATGTGCCCTTAGTAAAGTCTGAAGTAGATATTATTATAAAGAATATTTTAATGCACTGTTATGGTTTGATATGTGTTTTAATATTATAAAAAATAAAGTTGAAGTCTTGTGACAGCAATAGTAAAATTTGTCCTTTATAAAGGAACATAGTATCACCTATGTAATATTCATGTCAATAATATTTAACATAAATCTACTCATAAGAGATTGATTAAACAAATCTGCATTTTAGGACATTCTGAAGTGAAACTTCTGCAAATTACATTCAAATGATTTGCCAGAGAGATAAAACAGAGAGATAGAGACAGACAGATAGAATAAATATATCTATGTTTATGTGTGTGTTACACAAATACATGCACATGTATACATATATGGGGACAGCATACATGGCAATTTGTTACGAGTTTATATGGGGACACAGAATATTCATTGTAATATTCTTTGACACTTCTCTAGCTTTTGAAATATTTTAGAGCAAAAAAGTTAAGCTATATTGAATTTGTTTAAAATGGCATGACAGATTGAATACTGTACACAAATTACTTCCACCCTCTCTCAATTCCACTATATTGACAATAAAGGAACTGACACAAAGCAATCGCAGAGGAAGGTAATAGAGTAGATAGTTAAAAAATAAAGTGGCTTACTCAGGGTGATAGCCCAGCGAACAGAAAAATACCCCAAGTCTGACTCAGCAGGAGGAAGAAACTTGAGAAGTGATCACCAGTGCATATCACCAAAATCTGAGACAGTATTAGCCCACAAATCTCGGAATATGTGGGGTGGACAGACTTCAGATCTACTTCCAAGTACACTTAGGAAACTTAGAGATCACAGGTGTCTTTTTGTACCTTTGGAGAGCCCAGCTGGAAGTAGGGAGGATTCTGGATATCAGGAGCAATGGAAAGAGAAATATTCTAGGGAGAACAAATGTTACATAAATTTTTATACAATGAAAATACAGACTATTTGCTCATTCCTTTTCTCAAGCGGGTCCATGACATCAAAATTCTGACAGTTTTGATAAAACCTAAAAATTTACAGACATCAAAAAAATTTTACACACATCAAAATTTCAACTAAGTAAGTGGATGTGACAGACATGTTTGGACATATAAAAATCTTTTTAAAAATGAAATAAATTTCCCTGCTTTCTTTCTTTGCTGGATATGTTCATTGAAGGACAGGGGGGAAGTATTTAAAAGGATGTAATAGAGAAAATAAGAACTTTACATGAGCTATAGGAATCCAAAATAATGGCAATGGAATTTTCCAGACTAAACAGACACACAGAACAGCCAGCCTGGACGGGAGCCAGATGTAAGGTTCTGGAGAGGGTAAACCAAGAAGGGAGAATTTACCCAGTACCTCGGGAGTTGAAATTAAAAGGATATTTATTTTCTACCAGCCGTTGAAGATCAAATTAGTGACAGATACTTACAAAACTAAGCTGACGTAGAAAGAAGAAATTAGTTTGAGGTGAAATAAAGGTGTGTGCCAGAAAAGAAAACATGCCATGCGTCACACAGCGCAGTGAAAAATAGCTGCATAATCATAACAATGCAAACACCACATACTGATAGAAGCAGAAACAAAAGGACCGTCCTGGGAGATGGGGGAAGAGAGGGACACTCCTGCATCTGGTAATAGGAGGGACGTAAAGCGCATCGCCCAGGGAGCTGGTGGAGGCTGCACGAACCTGAAGAGCTGAGAGCTGACAGCATGAGCATATCACTGACACATCTGGACTCAAGGAGCAGAAACAGTTTCCAAAACGCTGAAAGTTCTCTAGGGAAAGTAGAGAACGGGAGTGTCGAGGGATAGAAGAGCACCCATGTAAAAGTGTTTGACTGTTACTATGAGAACCTTAGAGCTATCCATCCAGAGGTGATATCTGTTTTAAACCTCTGCTACTGTTTTAGTGGTGTCTAAAGATTACTAGTCACAGGAATGGGGGGTGTGTGATGAGAGTAGAGATTTCCAGGATTCAGAGGTGAGGGCCATTTTACTTTTGGAGCAAGGAAGAAGACGGCTGTGTTGGTGGAGAAAGGAGTGACACGAGGCCAAAGAGGACAAACCTCCTGGTACACTGGTGTCACCATGTCTCAGAAAATTTTTGTTTCTGAGCCTTTGTGGCAGAAGTTGAAGCCACTGATTGGGAGGTGGCTTCCAAGTCAAATGGGTCCTACAGAGTCCTTTCCCCAGCTGCCTCAAGGAACAGGTGAGTCGCAGAGCCACCTGTGGCCCCGTCTGCCTTACAAGGTGAGATCATTTTGGTATCACTTGCTGTATATTTCAGGAAAAATGAAAGCAAAGCCATGTAGTCATAAGGACAATAGAGAAATAAATATTAGCAGTGTTAGCCAACTTACATTACCTCTTATCTAACTGAACATTGAATATGGTCCACACAGTGTTTCCTTTGCTAAATTATAATACACACATGGAAGACACACGTACACACCAACAAAATGTGCAAAGTATCTAGCTAAGTATCATTACTGTGTGTCATTAGATATTTAATTAGATATTAAAAGTTACATATCAATTAAATTAAGTTTATACAGATTGTGTTCTGTGTCTGTCTTGGTGGCCCTTGGGCTTTCTTGTGCACTGTCTTACAAGTGTAGGTCACACACAGGCCATCAGGTTTGGAAACGGAACTTAGTGACTGCTTATGTAGCGAGTCCCTGAGGAAGCCACTGTAAGGAAGGATAAAGCCTTCTGAGGAAGCCACTGTAAGGAAGGATAAAGCCTTAAGAACCTGGCAAATCTGACCAAATACGTGTCTCTACACTCCCTTGCTAAACAACATGCTACAGCTTTGGGACCCTTCTCAAACAGTTATTTGATCTCTAGGAAGCAGTGGAAAGAGATGGACATTCTCAGCTGTGAAATGAAGACACTGCAGGATCAGTCTTAAGACTAGAATTTCTGAGCACAGAGTTATTTCTTATGATATTGTAATTTTCACTTCAGCTCCATCAGCTCTTCACACAGTCGATGTTTATCTTGTTAATGAGGTAGCTTCAAACATAGCACATTAGCCCTACCTGAATCAACTGGGTCAAATTATACGTCTGTGTCTGAAGAGCAACTAAAATCAAATGACAAATTTGTACTTAAAGATAAACTGTCATCCCTTATGTTACACTTGCAGGAAAAAACAAAGCAAAACATTTTTCTGTGGTTTGCTGAGAGTGGTATTTTGTACAGGCCATTTGCTCAGGTAAAGACAATAATGACGTTCAAAGTAGGAGTAAGATTTTGATTTTATATTTCAGCCTTCTTTTGGAGGATGCCCCATATAACATGATTGTTTTTATCTTCTACAATACAAAGAATAATAATAATCTCATTCTAAAGATGCAGTTGAAAAGTTTATGTTAGAGGACTTTTCATGTGAAAAGTGAAAGTTCTGTTTAAAAAAAAATCTATTAGTAAGTCCTGGCAAAAAAGCTGGGTTTGTATGAAGGAAAATTGCTCATCACACTACAAAGAGTATTTGAAACTAAATTGCAGAGTATTTGCATAATAGTTCTCTTTTTCAGAGAAAGAAAAGAAGTACAAGACGCTAATTGTAGGTTTTATTTTTTCATAAAGGAAATAGCAGATGGCTTTTTGGAGGATAGGGGAATAGATAAAGAAATGGGAATGGGGATTCATTTAGAGTGATGAGTGGGAATGGAAAGGGAAAAAAAATCCCAATATTTTAATCATGGAGTGTTTGGTTTCAATAAATTACTCTGTTAAAATTAATAGTGGCTTCTGCTGCTTATCTCTGTGTGGGGCCTACAAGGCAATTTTTGATCTTTGGTACTGTCACTTGAAAATATCATAAAAGGCCAATGGAATAAGTAAAACTTGAGAGGTGCATTATCTGTTTTTCTAGAAATAAAAAGTATTCCTCTCTTTGTTTTCCATTTGTTTTATAATTTTTTTGTAGGTGAATTAAAGAATTTTCTCACTGGAGTGACAAAAGGAATGCTACACTGAAAATTCTGAAGCTACAACATTTTTCTTTATAATGAGGTCTGGTTTGAATAAGGACATTATTTTAAACCACCAAGAAACTACCAGGGTGTAGACAGAAACCTCTGAAGCATGGGAACCATTAGTCTCCAGCCTATGCTATGTGTGTCTCTATTTCTGTCTGAAAGCAACACATTTCTGTACAATAATAAAAGTGACAATAATAAAATAATAAAAATTTTTCGCATTAAGGCATCATTCTCTCCAGTCATCAGACACACTGTGCCACTTAAACTTGATGTCTCACTCAGGTTGGTTAGTAGATTCATAAAAAGAAAAGTAAAAATAAACTCATGAACTATTTATTTATTTAACTACTAGGAATCGAACTCAGGACCTTTTGCTTGCCAGGCAGGTGCTGTGCTGCTGAGCCATATCCCTGGCCTATTTTGTTTTAAATTTTAAACACCCAATTTCCCAGGGCTTCATGATATCTACAGACCATTAATTCACTACCCTCCAGCTGAAAATGGAGAAAATACCCTTGCATCAGGCATAAGGAGGGTAGTGGAGAGAAAGGACAGAAAATCAGTGTAGACACACATTGGCCTTAATGCAATAGTGGTCAGCATGTGAATCCTGGAAACAGACGCTGCCCCTAGAGCCTGCTGGGGTGACAGTGATGGGGACACGGAAAGGATAATGGTCAGGCCAATGATGAGAAATGAAGTAAAATTACTGGCCCATGATAATGTTTTACAACCCTATTTTGCTACAGATGGTAACCAGATAATAAAATAAATGAAACCTGAATCTGTTCCTTCATGTCTGGAATAAATAATAATTTACTTGTGCATCTTTGCTGATCACAGTTTTCCATCTTCATTCTGTATCTCTCACCCACTGAGTAGCCAGGTATTAAATTCTGTCACTGTGGAACGCTAGTCCACAAGGGAGACCCCACGGAAGAATTCTGCATGAAACAGAATGCAGCTCTCTGTGTTGACTCTCTTCCTCTGACCCCTGCTTAAATTGAATCTTCCTCCATCCTCTTTTCATTTTCCCATTCTTTTAGCTGTATCTTACTCTCTTACTATTTATCAAGGACCTGAATGTGACTGGCATAAGAAAAATATTATATTGATCATGTCATATTCATTTTTGTGGAGCTTTTATTTTACTGGAAGAGGCAACCAACAAGTGGGAAAGCCAGACAAATATGAAACATATGTGTAAGTATTTATAAATAAATATTAAGGAATATGGTGCTTGCCAAACTCTTTCAGATAGGTGTAGTTCAAGTTGTGTTGAGATCCAATTTCTGAGAACTCAGAAATGCCAACATGAGGAAAGAACAGGCAAAGAAAGGCAACATCAAAGAGTCTGGCATATTTTGGAAGCTGTGAGGACCCTCATGCATCCAGAGGTTAGCAAAGCCGGTAGAAGGAATGAGATCAAACTGAAAACACAGGTAGATTCAGGTTAAGTAGGACCTTAAAGTGAAGACCAGAAGACTGTTCTCTCAGATCATCGTTTATGCTGGTAGTTCTTTACTGTAACTTCATCTTATTAGAACCCTCACTGTATCTACAAGTAAGTGTCCCATATGTGAAAGGTGACAGTTGAAAGTCCCTTCCTCTTTGTCCACTCTCTCTCTCTCTATTCGGAACATTTACCACTCCTGCTATGATTATTCCTTCACTGTTAAATCCTTGGGAAGAACATGTTATCTACCATGTTCCCACCTTCTTACTATTCAAATTACTCTTGAAAGGTCACCAGATATGTCCTTTCACAAAAGTCAGTATGTTTATTCTTATTCTTAAGTCGTCCTGACCTTCTGCACTGGTTTATCTCACTCACCACCCTGCTTTCTCCAAATCCCTCTGTGCTGATGTTTGTGTTTTATTCTATTCTGATTCTTCACTCTCATTTCAATTATTGGCACTGCTTTACCCTTTCATGCCTTACATGTGCAAATGTTACCATCGTTTTGTCTCCAAGCCTTTAATCTGTAACCTGCTGTAATTGTGTTGATGTTTCGCTCTAACCTCCCAGACATAAAAGTATTTGATAACTTCAAAAAATATGTCAAAACATGTGGAATCAGTTGCCATTTTTTTTGTGATTTACAATGGTTTGATTAATTTGAAGTAACGTGCATATTACAATACTTTCCCCATTATAAAAATTAAAATCCATTATCATATCTAAAATGTTTGTTCTTTTCTAAGAATTGTACTGTTTCCATATTGAGAGTCTTCTCCAATCTTATAATGAAGTGAATATTTGTTGCCTTTGAGCTGGAAATAATGGGTTTTTATACATGTATACCGCTCATGTCACATGTATCCTATTTTATTGAATTATCTGTTTAAATGCTTGGGATTCCCAATGATTTCTCTGAAAGTAGTAACATTTGATCATATTCATTAGTTCATCAATAAATCCTTGGAGAATGCATGGCTCATAGGAAGGAGTTTCATACAGTTTCGTGACCTAATGAACAGAAATTGTATTATGTTTTCCCCTTCTTCTCCATCCCTAAATCCAAACCCCTATTTCACATACCTTCTGGTTATCTTGACATAAATGATACTGGATAATAAACATAAAACACAAAGTGAATATCCCCATATAAACCTTCTTCCTACATTTTGCCAACTTTGTAAGAAGCAGCAATATTTTCTAAACGCATTTTCAAAATCTTGGATAAATTTTTGGCATTTTCATTTCTAGTATTTATCATTTCACTATACCTAATAATTTTCCAACTCCTATTAATCGCTTATCCCAGTGTAGCTCCTATATAAACCCTTCCATGTATTTTAATTCTGACTCCTAATAAAGTCCAGGTTTACATTGCTATCCTAAAAAGACTGGTCTTTAAAATTAACCCTAGTCTGATTTTGCTATACATACAAAATATCCTTGGTGTTTCTTAGATGGCTACGTAGAAAGCCTTACTGTTAAGGTTGTATGTACTCAATAAGCATTTATCAAATTAAATTGTATATGGTGAAAATTACAACACATTTTGGAATAAAGTAACTCAGATCATGCACCATCCAGGACACCAGTGAGCTGAGAGGTTGGCCCGTGGTCTTCTTTATCCCTCACCTCTTTCTCCACCCTCCTCTACCCAGCTATGCACCCAGAGACACTGACCAAAATGGACAGCAAAAACCAGCTGCTTTGTCTACCGTCTTCTTTTTGGTTCAGCTAATGAAAAGTATCAGACTGAAGACACAAGAGAGAAAAGATAGAAAACAGAAAATTGAAGGCGGAAAAGGGTGAGGTTGGTGTTTGTTCTTCTATCTCTGGCTTTCCACAATCCTCTATGAATGACTACAGCTGCTATCATTCAGGAAAATCTCTCTCTTGATCCTTTGGGTCTAGCTGTGCTGTCACTAATCTTGGAGCACTTCAACAGATCTCATAGTGTCCCTTAGCCCTGAACACATCTTTATAAACTCCTTGGCTAAACTCTTCATTTTCTCCAACTTTGTATGCATGTGTTTATCACTGGGATTCTCTTAATGCAGTTATTTTACACAGATCACTGAATCTAACGCTTATTTGCAGAAAGGCAGGGGAGATCCTTGATGGAAAGGGCATGCCTCATCTCCTCCTGCCTATGGCAGAGGTTTCCTGCCACTCATTTTACCCTGGGTGGATAACGCTTCTCAAAATAAACACACACCCTAATCCTAGGAACCTGTCAATATTTCATACCTGGAAAAGGGGTCTGTGTAGATGAGACTAGATTCAGGATTTTGACAATAAGAGATCACACCAACTATCAGTTTGGATCCTAAAACCCTTCACAACCCTGGGATTCCTAATGATTTCTCTGAAAGCAGTAAAATTATTTGATTATATTAATTGGTTCATCAATAAATCCTTGGGATTCTCTTAATGCAGTTGTTTTACACAGAGGCAGAGGTAAATTACATACTGATACAGACAATAATAGAAGAAGCTGCCCAGGATTGGAGCAATTCAGCCACTACGGAATTCAAACTGTCTGCGGCTGTTGGAAGCTAGAGGACAGAAGACACAGAGTTTCCTCCAGAACTTCTGCAGGGAATGTGTCTTCCTTTGATTTCAGATGTCTGTCCTCCAGAACCGTGATGTAATGCATTATATTGTTTTAAGCTACCAAGTTTGTCCTAATTTGTTACAGTGGCCACAGGTTAACTAATACAATCATAGTATTCTTTCCTGCTGGGGGGGGGGGTTAACATCTAATAGTTTTTGTGTTCTCAATACTGCAGACAATAACTAATTTGCAAAATGAAAGTGAGAATAATCATTGCCTCAATTTTATGTATTTTTTAAAGCTGATATTGCTATCGGAATTTTTTTCAGTTTGCATTTACTAGAATATTCTAATTTAACTGTTACAGATACTTTTAATTCATTTAGAAATTAATATATGTATATAAAAGCTAAATGTCATACTATATGCAATGAGTTTATGGCAATGCCAAGTAGACATTTGAAATGTTAGATATTATTGAATTCTATTAAACCATTATATGTAAAGGTAATGAAATTGCCAATAGAGTTATGGCTGATGATCTAGAAGAAACAGCATCTGTATGGTGGGTGGTTGCTCTGGTCTTTTAAATTTTAGTAGGGACATTAAGAATGCAAGACAGGAAAATAGAAAAACAAAAATGAAAGAAAAGATTGTCTGGTCAGCGTTTTTCCAACTAAGTTGGAAATTAACCTAGACATGGCTCTTCCTATCTTCAACATACACTAATCAAGAAAAGTTGGGAGGTGATCAATAGCTTCTGGAGTTGAAAAAAGGACTTTAAATAGCATGCGAACTTGTTATTTATCATAGAATAACCACAGTAACATCAAAGACCAGCAGAGGTTAAAGTAGATAATAATGATCCAGAGATTGTAGTGAATTCTTGTAGTTCAGGCAGAGATGCTTTATAGCCTGCTGATTAATCTGACCAATGCTACTGAAAGATAAACACAAAGGTGTCTGTAACAACATTTTAGGACTATTGCAGGGGGATAAGCTTAGCAAGCTACAGCTTTTCCTATTAAAAAGGAAAACATGAACATACTAGAACCAGAATAAATAATTTCAGCCTGCAGATTGTACCACTAGGGAGAAAGGCCTAATGTCTAACATCTGAATAATGTCTTTGCCTTTCTTTTTTATTTTCTTGAAAAATCAACTTCCAGAGAAATTATTTAACTCATTAGATAATCCTTGTATTTAGTGTACTCTACAGTTTTGAGGGACTTAGAAAACTTAGTTGTGCTTCTCTCAAAGCCATATACAGAGACACTTCTTAGAAGGATAATAACGACCTGTCCTGTTTGTTGAATTGTGAAAATGCTATTCATTTTATAGATGAACTTACTGAGTTCTCCTGGAACGGTTTTGTCCAGAAGGATATTATTGTATCAATTTATTATTAAAGAGACATTTAAAAAGGAAAACCAGTTCCCAAGATTCTAAAGTTCATAGGTAAACTAAAGAGGGATTGGAATCCAGTTCTCAGAACATCCACAGCCAAGGCTCTTTCTCTGTTGTTATCTATTTGGGAACATATTTGTTATGCTTTGCATCTGGATGCCCCCCAGGAGCTTCATGCACTCACAGGCAGGACTTTGGGGAGAGAACCACTGTTAGAAGCAGGGAACTTGATGGGAGAGAGGAGTTATTGGTGCTTGACATGAAGGGCATATTTCACTCCCCAACGTGTCTCTTCTCTCTGTTTTCTCTGTCCTCTGTCATGCCATTTTGTGCCTTAAAGCTAGTCCACCACGCAGGGATTGAGACTAGTGAAACTCTAAACCAAAATAAACCTAGCCTCCTTCAAGTTGCAGGTGCTGTGTATTTTCTTCCAGCAACAAGGAAACTAATTAACATACTATCAGTGTCAGGTAATCAGGTAGACTGCAAAACTTGTGGTCAACATCACTGGGTCCAAATAGGAAGATGGACTAATTAATGGAAGAAATCCTTTCAAGATGACACTCTATCAGGTAATAGTTATACTTTATTACTCTTTTTTTTTTTTGGATGAATCACTCAAGCACAATTTAACCTCACTTTCTTAAAATGAAACCCAAATAATAAATTCTGAAACCAAAAAATGCCCCTGCAGGAGGGACTCTTAGACTACATAGGACTTTATTCTTATTGCTACAAAAGGAGAAATTGATGGTAGGGTGTTTAACCCATAATTTTCAAAATTAAATTTGACTTAGATCGGGATCTAGTTACTTTAGTAACCTTGCATTTAATGAGTTAGTATTTTATTTGGTATTTTGTATAACTGGGGGAATTAGTATGCAATGATGCTGTTTTACCAGACACTACTGTTCTTCAGTAGAAGACATCTATTCAGTTTTTAATCTGCAAGAATGATCTTGGTTAAATAGTGGCATTAACATTAATGATAAGAAAATAAAAAACAAACAATAAAATAAAAGAAGAAAAAAGTCTCTATACCTAAAACTTTGTCAGATATGCTTCTGGTAATTCAGAATCAAGAAATGTATTATTTATGACTTACACAAGATAAAAGACTAAGTGCCTTTAATTATGTCTTTCATTTTTCATGGACTAGTCTTGTGTTCATAGAGAATAATCCCACATATAGGAATCTTTTGTCCTATCATTCATTTCTTTCTTATCTGTTCTACTTTTATAATGCACTTAATTATTATCACTAGATAGATTAAATTTGAAACCTTGATTTATATGCATGTTCTTTTATTAAACATTCATGTTCATGTTCTTTCCATAGTCACTGATGCTGGTGTCCAGGATATCGGTTAGAGGTTATCATGATAAGTATAAACCTGTGCTAATGTTAATTATTCTTTTATGTTTTTAATATGGTGGCCGTAAATAATGTTACCACCCACTCAGGCAAAAGCAGTCACAATAGGCTCTGAAGGAAAATACATGGCATCAGGGAAGACCCCTACTGCTAATGTCTTTACTTCAGGAGGTTGAGTCAAAGGGATGTGTGGCTAGACACACACTGTGCATGGAGAGAAAGAAGCAGTAGAGGAAGTACTGCTTCGTAAAGGATCTAAGCAGGAGGGCGTCTAACGCTGACATGATAACTCAATACAGTCATTGAAAATTAACCAATACTTTTGACATGAAATGGTGTTTTGGAGTTCTGTAATGCCTGATCTATCAAAGGTCAATTTGTGGCTACTGTATTCAATATCAGCAACTTCAAACAGTAGTGTAACACTTTATTAGTAACTATGTTGTTATATATTATGTAACTAATATTTGCATTGCTTTTTTTTTTTTTTTTTTTTTGGTACCAGGGATAGAACATACGACCTTGCGCCAGCCAGGTAGAGCTTACACCACTGAGCTAAATCTCAGGCCCTGCACTGGATTTTTAAGTGTACACAGAGAGCAGC
The DNA here is from genome assembly GCA_004027455.1 of Hydrochoerus hydrochaeris. Taxonomy (NCBI): domain Eukaryota; kingdom Metazoa; phylum Chordata; class Mammalia; order Rodentia; family Hydrochaeridae; genus Hydrochoerus; species Hydrochoerus hydrochaeris. The sequence continues at coordinate 525,281 of PVLA01000260.1, forward strand.
TATTCTCTTGGCCATTAATTCATTTGCAATTGTGATTGTGCATTACTCCATACACTTCAGAAAGCTCCTGAAATTAAAGACATGTATTTTTACTCTTAAGTGGCTAATACTTGAGATGTCTTCCAAATTTGGCAGAAAGGATTATGACTATTAAAAATTTTAATAAATATTTAAAAGTTTACTATCATTATACATTATAGAGAAAAATTATCTTTTAACTGAAAATACTGAATTCAGGAAAACAAGGAAAATTATTGTTGAGAAGAAAATCTGAGCTTGGACATTTGTATCCAACAAAAGCATCCATTTGTATGTAGGAAGATCATGACAAGCAAAGGGAAAAAGCAGGGTAGTACATGGGGAGAAAAGCAACGTGAAAAGTATCTCATGAATTATTTACAAAACGTGTTTCATGTCTTGCCCCGTACAGTGTGCTGTACAAAGCAAGTCATTCTCACTGTCAAACTTCAGGTTGCCAAGCTGCATACTGGGATCATAAAACCTCTTCTTGTGTAAACAGCAATTTCATTTGATACATGAGAGCTTCTACCACAGAATTACAGTTAATGTCCTCTCCCCTAAAAGTGAGAAGTGTGACCGAGGCACGCCAGGGGAATATAGTAGAGGAGCTTCCTTGGAGCACATGGTGCCTGATGGGTCATAGTAAGGAATGAAGGGGAGAAGGCAGATTAGCCCTGGACCCTGGAGGAATTTACATGACAAACTCATAAGTTTTATTCTAAGCGAAGTGAAGATCAATGGGGAAAAAGTCTACATGTCAAGAGACTGACTGGGAAGCTGCTGTCCACGAGTGATATGCTGGGACTTTAACACAGCTGCTGCATTCCGTGGGACTGGAAAAGAATTGTTACCTCCCATTAAATAGCAGAGAATGTTGAGTAGTTTGGCTTAAGCATGATGAAAATCTGATACACATCAGGATAAGAGCATTCCCTGCTCTTCCAAGTAGTGCTACCTTCTTTTTACCATCCTTCTCTTCAAGGGAAATGATTTGCCTCCATTACAACAAAACTGGTTCCAATTTCCATCTTGTCCGCTTCACACTTGCAGTTATGATTTTTTAAATTCCATCAAATTTCTTGTGGACAGTGGCCATTTTGCTCCACTGCTTTGCTTACACTTAACGGCTGCACACTGCATTTATGACAACTGCTCTTTGTCAGAGCTGATTCGCAATTCTAGAAAGAGCAAATACGTTTGTGTATTCAATAGACACTCTGACTCTTCTGCTGATCAGTTCTAAAAAGACCACAAGAAACCACAACGTGGAATGATTGGGTCATGGCCAGCAACGTCTTGTCACATTATGGATATGCACAGAGAGGAAGCTTTCCAAGGTTAGGTGTGGCAACACCATCTGTGGTCCTAGACGTTGTCATAACCCCACACGAGGGGATATGACAGATTCCGAGATGATTTTACCAGTGTTTTCTACCATGGCTTTTTACAGTGTTACGAATTCCAGGATTTCTGAAATTCCTGTGCAAATTTCAACTTATCTTAAGGGTCTGTTGTCTACAATCTAGGTCTGTCCTTTAAGAACCAGGTTCAAGTTAAATGCAATAACTAATAGATAATTAAATATAAGATTGAGTTGAGATATAAAACATGAAAATTGAAGTATTAGAAAACGTTCCTCTAGCACTTCCACTTTTAAGAATTCTTCGCCTGAGTCTGTTTCATCAGAGGCACCAGGAAATTATTTATGATAACATAATTACATAGGTTTCTCAGATTAAATGTAAAATAATTCATATATTCAGAGCAGTTATTCATCAGATCTTAAAGTGGCATGCAAAACCCACTCTTGAAAAATAAATTTTTCACATTTTTATGTTTTTAATGAAAATTTATATAAATTAAAATTCACTGAAGTGTTAAAACACATACTGGAACATTATAACCTGAAATTTATTTCAATTTTTTAAAGCATAGCATAGAGAAAGCAAGTATTTGGAAGCTCTAAAGCAACTTCACTGATTTTTTTAAGCAAAAACCATGCAATTAAATGTAAAGTGTGATTAAAGGAGAATGTACTTGAGAACATCTTCAATATCAGTACCAAATTATTTCACCTTTTAACATTAAAATACTTCAAATGTTTAATGTATTTCTTTTCAAAATGTGATAGAAATATTGGAATACTTCATTTAGTAGTTATTGCATGACACAGATGACATTTAAAAATAAATGTAGGATTTCTGGTTAGGAACTGCAACTTTGGCTTCAGAAAAACTATCCAATAATAGAATTCACTATTCAGCCATATTACGAATATAGGATAAAACTGCATATCACATCACATTTAAATACACTCCTTTCACAAACTTTCCTGTTTCTAATGTCAATATGGATAAGAAACACTGGTATTTTTTTCTTATGATAAAGTAAATATTTTCAGGTAGTACTACTGGGTACTAACTGAGAGATTGAACTTCAATTACATTTTTAAATTTTCAGAGTAAAGCATTGTAAATAGAAATTACAACTAAATACATCAAGAATCTATTGAAATGCTCTTTACAAATTATTTATATTCCAAAGATTTTAGAAGTATAGTATAGTACATGTTCTCCTTGAGATAAATACTTTCAGTAGACTTACATTTTCCAAAATAACTTTATAATAAACTGTATTGAATAATCAGGAGGGGTCTTGAGGTAGGTTACTGGGAATGAAGTATTTGAGTATTATAAAATTTAGAGTATTACAAAGAGTTGTAATAGATGAATATGTTTTATCTCCTCTACATTTAGAAAATACAGTAGGGATTAAATCTAGAAAAAATGTTTTCTGTGGATATGACATATTGATATAAGCAATGTAATTGACAAACAGAGGAACTTTAAAAGAGCCAGAGACATTATTTTTTGTTTTCTGCTATTTGTTGGATTTCAAAAAATGTTCAGTAGATGTACCCAGCAAAACTTTCATTCAAATTTAATGGAGAAACAAGATACTTCCATGACAAAGAACAACTGAAGAAATTCATGTCCACCAAACCAACCCTAGAAAGAGTACTGAAGGACATACTAGACAGAGATAAAAATGACCACAATCCCCAAAACAACAACAGAAAGAAACCACCAGGTAGGATAAGCAACTAAATAAGAGGAAAAGCAGAAAGAAACAACTGGAACATAACATGGCAAAGTCGAGCCAGTACATATCAGTGCTATCCATAAATATAAATGGCCTCAATTCACCTATGAAAAGAAATAGATTGACAGAATGGATCAAGAAACAGGACACCACAATATGCTGTTTACAAGAAACAGATCTGACCCAAAAGGAAACTCATAGGTTAAAAGTCAAAGGATGGAAAACAGTATTCCATGCAACAGGAACCCAGAACAAAACAGGGGTAGCTATTCTATTTGCAGACAATGTGAACTTTAAACCTAAAATGATTAAAAGAGATAGAGAAGGTCACTACATACTTGTTATTGGTAAAATTCAGGAGGAAGAACTAGCAATTATAAATATATATGCACCAAATACAGGAGCACCCAACTATATAAGACAGATACTAATGGACATGAAAACCAAATACACAAGAACAAAATTATAACAGGAGATCTTAACAGCCCATTGTCACACAGAGATAGATCAACTAGACAAAAAGTCAGCAAAGAAATAACAGAACTGAATCACACCTGTGAGCAATTGGACTTAGTAGATGTTTACAGAGTGTTCCACCCAACAACATCAGAATATACATTCTTCTCAGCTGCACATGGCACATTCTCCAAAATAGACCATATATTATCCCATAAGACATTCTTAAGTAAATGCAAAGGTATTGAAATCATACCATGCATAATATCTGACCATAGTGCACTGAAATTGGAAATTAATGGCAAAAGAAATTGTAAAATCTGCATAAATACATGGAAATTAAATAACAGCCTTTTGAACAACCAGTGGGCTACAGATGAAATTAAAGAAGAAATAAAACAATATCTATAGTTCAATGAAAATATAGAAACAACATACTGTAATCTGTGGGATGCAATGAAAGCAGTCTTAAGAGGGAAATATATAGCAATAAATTGTCATATCAAGAAAACAGAATGAGCACCAATAAACAACCTAATGCTCCATCTCAAGCTTCTAGAAAAAGAAGAGCAAGCTAAACCCAAAGCTCATAGAAGAGAGGAAATTGTAAAGGTTAGAGCAGAAATCAATGCAATTGAAACTAAAAAAAAAACAATACAAAGAATTAATGAATCAAAAAGCTGGCTTTTTGAGAGAATAAACAAAATTGACAAACCCCTAGCTAACCTTATCAAGAGAAAGAAAGAAAGAAAGAAAAAACCCAAATTCATGCAGTAAGAACTGAAAAGGGAGAAATTATTACAGATCCCATGGAAATTCAAAAGATCATGAATGCCTACTTTGAAAATCTCTACTCACATAGAGAGGAAAACACAGAGGAAATGGACAGATTTCTAGAAACATATGAACTATCAAATCTCAACCAAGAAGATATAGCAATTTTGAACAACACAATATCAGCTATTGAAATTGAAAATGTAATTAAAAACTTATCAACAAAGAAAAGCCCAGATCCTGATGGATTCACATCTGAATTCTACAAGAAATTTAGAGAAGATTTGATACCAATACTCCTTAAACTCTTCAATGAAATTGAGAAAAAAGCAATCCTCCTTAAATCATTCCTGGAAGCAAGTATTACTCTTATACCAAAACCAGAGAAAGATCCAACCAAAAAAGAGAACTATAGGCCAATCTCACTAATGAACATTGATGCAAAGATTCTCAACAAAATACTGGTAAATAGAATGCAGCAAATCATCAAGAAGATTATACATTATGACCAAGTGGGGTTCATTCCAGGAATGCAGGGATGGATTAACATATGCAAATCAATAAACATAAGACACCAGATCAACAGAGCCAAAAACAAAAACCACATGGTTATCTCAATAGATGCAGAAAAAGCTTTTGACAAAGTCCAACACATGTTCATGATAAAAACCCTTCAGAAACTCAGAATACATGGCGTCTACCTCAACCTTATAAAGGCCACCTATGACAAACCAACAGCCAACATTATACTAAATGTACAAAAATTGAAAGCTTTCACTTTAAAATCAGGAACAAGACAAGGATGTCCACTATCACCACTCCTTTTCAACATAGTTCTGGAAACACTAGCCAGGGCAATCAGACAAGAAAGAGAAATAAAAGGAGTAAAGATAGGAAAGGAAGAAGTTAAATTATCACTATTTGCAGATGACATGATACTCTATATAGAAGACCCAAAAAACTCCATTAAAAGACTGCTAGAGATAATAAACAAGTTCAGCAGTGTAGGTGGATACAAAGTCAATGCTCAAAAATCAATAGCATTCCTGTACACAAGCAAAAATCTCACTGAGAGAGAAATTATGGAGAAATATCACCCTTTACAATAACATGTAAAAAAATGAAATACTTAGGAATCAACCTAACTAAAAATGTAAAAGACCTATATGCTGAAAATTATACTACACTGAAAAAGGAGATTGAAGAGGATATTAGAAAATGGAAGGACATTCCTTGCTCTTGGTTAGGAAGAACCAACATTGTGAAAATGGCCATACTCCCGAAACTGTTATACAGATTTAATGCAATCCCAATCAAAATACCATTGACATACCTCACAGATCTAGAGAACACACTACTAAAATTCATTTGGAAACAGAAGAAACTTAGAATAGCAAAGGCAATTCCAGGCAACAAAAGCAAGGCAAGAGGCATCTCAATTAATTCCTGACTTGAAACAGTACTAGAAAGCCACAGTGATCAAATCAGCTTGGTACTGGCAAAGAAATAGACCTGAGGATCAATGGAACAGATTAGAAGATGCAAGCACAACTACAAAGACACTCAGCCACCTGATATTTGACAAGGGGGCTAAATATGTCCACTGGAAGAAGGATAGTCTCTTTAATAAATGGTGTTGGAAAAATTGGCTCTCTACATGCTGAAAACTGAAACTAGATCCATGAATATCACCATGCACAAAACTAAAGTCTAAATGGATCAAAGACCTCAATATTAAAACAGAAACACTAAATCTACTGGAAGACAAGGTAGGTGGAAGTCTTGGAGACATAGGGGTAGGCAGAGAATTCATGAACAAAACACAAACTGCACGGGAAACACTTCAAAGAATCAACAAATGGGATCTCACATTATTGAAAAGTTTCTGCACTTCAAAGCTAATCACCAACAGAGTGAAAAGAAAACCAACAGAGTGGGAAAGAATTTTAACCAGCAACCCCTCAGACAAAGGACTTGTGTCCAGAACGTATAAAGAATTGAAAAACATCAAGCCCCCCAAATTTAAAGACCCTCTCCAAAAATAGGCATCTGAGATGAACACACAGTTCTCAGAGAAAAATATACAAATGGCAAATAAATACATGAAGAAATGTTCACCATCACTGGTCATTTGAGAAATACAAATTAAAACAGCATTGAGATTCCACCTTACTCCGGAAAGAATAGCTGCCATCAAGAAATCAACTGATAACAAATGTTGGCGAGGCTGCGGGGAAAAAGGAACACTGCTCCACTGTTGGTGGGAATGTACATTATTTCCATAATGTACAACCATTATGGAAATCCATATGGAGAATTCTCAGAAGACTAGGATTAGAAGCCCCATTCAATCCAGCTATCCCCCTCCTGGGTATTTTCCCCAAAGAACTGAAAAGTTCATATCACAGTGATATATGTGCACCCATATTCATAGCTGCACAATTTGTGATAGCTAAATCCTGGAAACAACCAGGATTGATGCTCATCAATTGCAGAGCAGATGAAAAAGATGTGGCATTTTTATGCAATGGAATATTACTCAGCTATAAAAAAGGATGATCTTGAGGCCTTCATAGGCAAATGGAGACAACTTGAGACTATCCTTATTAGTGAAATAAGAATCTTATTTATAAATATCATATTGTGTCTCTAGTGTAAAAAGTAAGTAAGAACTACAAGAGTAATAAAACAAAAATGTGTAATTGCTATTATAAAAGAGAGAGGAAAGTAGAGTGCTCTGGGGGATGTAACTGCATGTATGTTTGAGTGTGTAAAATAGATGACCATACTGCTGAGTTTTTGTTGGATCTTTGAGCAGAACTGTTTGTAGTCTGACTGTTTGCATATTTACTATGTACCCTTTGACTTTGTAACTGGGACAACTACATCCAGGATGACAGTACATAATTTTTAAATTACTGATTTCTTAGTGGGGCTTTTTCTCATTCTCCTTTTTCTTTCTTTCTTTTAGAATTCTGTATTATTGCTACCCTTTTTTCTGTTTTGCTTTTTTTCTCTTCTCTTTAAATAAAATTAAAAATGTATAATTGCTACTGTAAAAAAAGAGGAAATAGGAAGTGCTATAAAAGATATAGATGTATGTATGTTTAGATGTGTGGGATTGATGACCATATTTCTAGGTTCTTGTTGGATTGCTGAACAGATCTGTTTGCACTCCACTACTTGAGTGTCCACTTTGTGTGCTTTAATTCTGTAACTTGAATAACTATTTCTAAAGGAACAATATGTAACTTATCAACTAGTGATTTCTTACTGTTTGTCTTCTTTTCTTGAAATTCTGTAATATTTCTACTTTTTCCTGTTTTTTTCTCTTTAAATAAAAAAAAGAAAAAAATGTTCAGTAGAAATAAGAAAGAAATTATTGGTTTGACTTTGCCTCCTATGCTTTCTTTAATACTGGAAATAAAACAATTTAAAAGGGAATTTGAAGTTCTATTTTTCATCTGACTATGCATTTCCTTGAGAAGAAATGAAAAGAAAATATGTATTATGACAAGAGATAGAGCACTCTTGATACTGTCCTATCCCCGTTAATTTTAAAGCAATTGCTAGAGCAAAAGCTATGTCCACTGTGCAGGTCTGAACTGTCTCAAGGAAGATCCAATTATAAACTGATATTTTTTCAAGGCACACAGCTTGCTTATTTAATTTGGGTACACCTCCAGGATGTAGCATCCCTTTTGTTCTGTAAAATCCATACTAAGTATTCACTGAAACACTGATTACCAGACATAGAATTATTTCTTAACATCTCATTGTTTTGTGGTTGCATATATTTCATGAGTGTGTATATAAAATAATTTAGAATCCAAATATGTAATTAATTGGGCTAATAATCATTTGTACATTTAAGAATTAATGTGCCAATCTCAGCATCCTGGCTGAGATTGACACATTGGCTGAGATTGACCAGGGAGGCCAGGTTGGAAGATTGTAAATTCAAACACAGCTTGGGCAATTTAACAATTTAGCAAGATTATTAAAATAAAACAAAAACACAGATATTGGGAGATCACTCAGCACAAAGACCCTGGCATTTTAAACAAAACAAAACAAAACAAAACAGTTGCATCAAGCACATGAAAGTGGACAGTCCTCATGCTCAAGACAGTAGCACATACAACAAATCCCAGAACTCACATTTATATCTGTCAACCCAATGTTTAATTGTCTGCAGAGTATAATGAAGCAACTTCATTTGAGTTCAATGCTTTTTTTATTCCAAACGGTGTGATGTGATTTGATTTGGAACACAGATCTACATACATTTTGAACATGAGATGAGTATTCTGTATTACTGAATTTTAAAACATTTGCCCAGCTTGTGGCATTTGAAAATTCAAATTATATATTAATATGAATATATTAAAATGTATTTCCTGATAAAGTGACCATGTATAAAAATGTAGAAACTTTATCCTGACTTTAAATCTATAATAAATATTCAAATGTATTAATATGTATATAAGTGTATTTTATGTAATGGAGCTCACTTATGATGTAAAAGAATTTTTTCTTTCTAATGGAATCTATCTAGTAACCATGTATACATTCTTCTCAAAGACATTACCCATATTTTATTTATTTGTGGCTGTACAACTTATTTCTATTCCCCATGAAGGGACATTTTTCACTATTATATCTCATATAAAAATAATGTACCTGTAAAATTTATAATGACTAATTAATAAGCCAAACCTATAAGCTTTTTTTTTTTTTTAAAACCAGGAAAAAATGGAAAGGCCCCCTTATGGGGATAGAATGACCTTCAACTCTATGAAAATATATAATTCAAGGCTGCACATTCTGAAAATTTATGGTTAAGTAAAATTAATTTATTAACAGCTTTAGTCAATTTATTAATACTCAAGAGCATAAATAAGGAGAAACTGAGGATTCACTTTAGAAAAAACAGAATATTTAAATAGTATGTTAGAAACACCTTTAAATACTAAATATTAACCTCAGTATCTTTCCCTAAATGACCAATCCATTTTATAACTATAAATAGTCTCAATATAAAAGGAATGATTGGCACATATATCGAATATTTAAATCTTTTAAAGTTTACTGCAATAGAGGACAGATTGCCACTAATATTGCTCAAAATATCCCCCCTTGTCTATACTCTCATTCTTGCCACTTTATGAATGCTCCTTCTTAGTATTTTTAGTCACACTGCTGTGGCTGTCTCCATGACCTGAATTAACTCTAAACTGTTAGCTTCCATGGTCACCCTGACTTTGGTGCAAAGAGCCAGAAGTTGTGGGGTGCCGGATCGGGGGAGTAAGATGGATGTGGACACGGTGTGATGTTTTTACATGCCTGCCTTCCTGCCAGATGACTGTGGGCAGCAGTATTCACTGCATTTTTGATCACTCCTTGTAAAGACACTCATGAGAAAGAACTTCCAGAACTGCTTCAGAAAGTGGTAAGAATGATGAGATAAATACGGTTACAAGTGCAGGGGAGGGTTTGGAGGGGGCTGAGGGGCACCGTGGCTTTCACTCTAACAATGTTTTAAAATTTAAACATTCATCAAAGATTTTGACATTGCCTTGTAGTTACTACCTTAATAAAATGAATAAATAGGTTGATAAAGCATTTTAAATAAGGTTTTAAGAAAAAATAAGGATATATACAATAGTAATATATATCTATTAGCATCAACTATATATACTAGTATCAAATATATATATATATATATATATATATATATATATATATATATATATAGTAACATATGTTAAAATAAAGTAAAGCATAAGTGATCATTCAGGTACACATTCTATTCTCAAAAGCCTAACAAGTAGGAAAAGTCACTATAAAATAAAGAGGACAGGGTTGGGGATTTAGCTCAGTGGCATAAGTGCTTGCCTAGAAAGCATGAGGTGCTGAGTTTGATCCCTGGTACTGAAGAAAGAAAAAAAGAAAGAAAGAAAGAAAGAAAGAAAGAAAGAAAGAAAGAAAGAAAGAAAGAAAGAAAGAAAATAATTAAACCACCCTTCAGCTGTAGTGCCAACGAAAAGTAGCCTTTGAGGAAAGTAAAGCTACATTTTTGTATACTGAGAGATTATCATTTTACTCAGAATATTTAAATTTCTTTTTATTTTTGTTAGTAAGCAATACGTAACTACTTCCTTTTGATGCATGCAAAACATGAAACATCTCAATTTGTTTTACATCACCTCTCCTTACCCTTTTCTCCCTCCCTGCATCTCTTGGACCTTTCCCTTCTGAAAAAGATCCATCTCCGTGCTTGCTTTTGAGAATCTTTTATTTTGCTCTTTAATTTAGATTTCTGTTCTGTCATATAAGAGGAATCTTTCTCACCACAGCGTTACCAGCATTAGTTATTATTTGATTGCTTGATGATGGCCATTCGTTCCGGGCTAAGATGAACTCTCAGTGTTGTTTTAATCTGCATTTCTCTAATGGCCAGTGGAGCTGAACATTTTTTCATGTATTTATGGGGCACTTGTACTTCTTAGAGGTGTCTGTTTCAGTAGCCTATTTTTTTTTTGATTGGGTTGTCTATTTTCAGGGGCCCTATTTTTTCAGTTCTTCATACATTCTAGATATTTTGTATATTTACAGTAATTTTCCAAAGCTCAAAAATGTATATCAAACAACTCTCTGCCTAGCTCTCCTATTCCCATGTCAGCCTATAAAAGTGGTAAAGTGAAGCTGTCAAATATAACAAACCAATTCAAAATTAAATTGCAAAAAAGTGCTTTTAAAATTAGAAATAAAATTCATACACTAAAAAGAAATTTATAGATTTTTAAAATATTTATAAATATTTTAAAACATCATACAGGCCTCAAAAGTAAAATCACACACAGACACACACAGGCAGCTCCCAAAATAAAAGCTAATCTCTCTATCAGATAAAACTTTATAGAATCTAAGAAGCAAGAGACAGTGAACTCAAGAAAGAGCATTCACTGGTCCTGAAAAGATAATTTACAGAGGAAGAAGCCAATTGATACAGCTTCATTCACAGCAAGGAAAACGCATGCTGAAAAGATACTGGGGGTATTAAAGATGGAAGCATTGGTCCAGCAGCAAAATAGTTTGTTTCTTGTGACATCTCCTCCTGGGAGTCTGTTTCTTCTCCTGGCAGAATAAGCCCTGCCATTTCTGCCCAGATCTCATCCCTGACAATGCAGTGAGAACTCCTGGGCTACCAGTGGCTAGAAGAGATGAGGAAAGATCTTCTGCTAGAGGACTAGAGGGGACATGACCCCGCCAACACCATGATTTTGGAATTGTTGCTTCCAGAACCGTGAGAGAACAAATTTATATGGTATTGAGCCAAAAAGATGCGAGCACCCTGGAATAACATTCATCCTTTTTTTTTCAAATGGGGAACATCCAAAGATTTATTACTGACTTGTCTTCTATTCCATAGGATACAGAGAAGCAAATGATGGTGCACATTGCTGGTCAAAACAGAAAGTGAACCAAGATGTTCGAATGGTTATCTGGTAGCATCTCCACAATTTATAGATGTTTTTACCGTTCACCTGGAAATTCTTCTGGAAATATATCTTATGGCTATACGTTTGCACAAAAGAAATGACATTTTGGACCATTGCTTTTAACAGTGTGAGTGTGGAGATCATAGAGGTTCAGCAGGAAGGTTGAGCAGCAAGGTTGGCTGCATAGGCCGGAGCATAAAGAGCTACAGCTGTCAGAAACAATCTGGAAACGCTCTATGAACTATCATAGAGAGCTGCAGAATATATTACGTGATAGGATGATGTGGAATATTTCAATGTGCTTGCTTTAGTGCATCAAGGAAAATAAAAATATCTTCCCATGTACTCATACTTTATAAAGAAATTGAAAGAATGTACAAGAAATATAAGGCTCCTTGTGGAGGGCTGACGGGGAGACCATTCAGTAGGCTGAGGATATGCATATGAAACTTTATCATATTTTGGTATGGCTCTGACTCCTGGGATAGATTGGTCTACTGTCACTTCAAAAATCAAATTAACACAGAAAATAATTCCAACCAACCTAAATGCTTGGGATAAGTCAGAGAAACCTAACTCGGTCAGGAATAACATAGGAAATAGAATAATAAAGTGTTTTAATGGTCTTCCTCTTGACAAGCAAACTTGGAGTAATAATTACAATAATTATAAACAACATTTACATATCCATCACTCTAAATACTTTGTGTGTGTGTGTCCTCATTTTAGTTCCAAAACAACCCTATTACTATTTTTATTGCAATTTTATAGATGACAAAACTTAATACAGATAGATTAAGTAATTTATCCAAGGGGGCCCAATAGACAAGCATTGGGAGCTAAAATTCTAAGTATTTAAATTTAGCAATTAATCACTAGAAGGTAGAAATTAGACTTATGATTTTCTGTCTACAAATGAAGTCTTGGCCTCTATAGCACATATCTTTGTACAGTAGTTCATCTGCACTTAAGATATAAAGAAATACAATAACTGGCTCTATTACAAAAGATATGGGAAAATATATGAGTAGAATTTCCTAATTGCAATACACAGCAATTACAATAAAGTAATAACATGTTCAAAATTTGAACATTGATAATCACAACCTTATGTTTGAAATTATCATGGAAATTATCATGAAATTCTCTCTATTTCCTAATTAGCATGGACAACGACTGCCTCAGTCAGATCTCAAACCAATAAAAATTTCAACCAATTCAAAAGAGTTTCTCAATGGTCAATTTTTAATGTAATCATAAGTCATTTACTTTCTTATTTTTAAAGTGTAACAAGGTAAAAGATATATAGTCATAGTCCCTGAAGTAACTCATAAGTTTTTCTCTACTTCTTTCCTTTGGTTTACTTTCTTTATTAAAATTCCATATCCATATCTAAAAGTGGATCAGTCTCAAAATAATTTTCTAGAATCTGTGTAAAAGAAAATTCAAGACATGAGTGAGTATAAAAGCATAAATTTAGCTAATGTTGAAAGTGAGTGTCCACATGTAATTTTCTTATATTATCCCAGACCCAGCTTCAAACAAATTCTCAGCCCTTAAAGGCACCCTCATTACATAACATAGTTTTATGGTCCTTTTTCATTCCATTCATTATCACACAGAAACATTAGTCAACTTCAACTTTCCTGGAGCAGAAATCTGATTATCCATAATGCCCTAAGACTGGTAACTGAGTTTATATAACAAAATGACCAGCTGAAATTTTAACTGGGCTGTTTAAATATCTAAAACATGTATTTAGAAATATTGCTCAAATTGAATTCAAAATTTATTAGTAAATGAAAACTGTACATCATGAAGGTGATGACTGTTGGACAGGTATGTTCAAATATTCATAGACCTATCCAAGACTTCTGATTATCAGAGAAGAGCATCTGATCAATTTCTGACTATCATGATTTACATTCAACAGTTACCATTAAAACAACTGTTAATTGAGTCAATAAGCATAATTTACTATTATTGATCTATGACTGTGGGATATTAAAATTATCCTTTTTCAATGTCTGCATGTCTTGTGTACATTCAAATATTTGAAAAAACAGGCTGAATATATAATCCAAGCAGTGAACACTTGAAACAGGGACAACTTCATGTGCCAGGGATAAGCACAACTTCTGAGGAATTTAGACTAAAATTGTCCAGAAGGAGATTGTTCACTTGACGAAAATTTGCTTTCTCCTCAAGAGGCAGGACAAGAAGCTGCCGAAGAGCTTTTTGGAACTTTCTCCATGGTAGTAATAATAGTCTTAAAAACCAGAAGTCTTTTCACAAATACAATCCTAAAACACAGAGTATCACTGACTACACTCTTCTTACAAGCATCACTTACAGGGCCTATTGTCATGCATGAGGACCAAAAAGCAAAACTCTTAGAATCTACTTGATATATAAATAAAGATATTGATTCATTCCTGATATAATTGCAGTCCTTGGAGCAATTGGAGCCTCATTATTTAATTATCTAAATATTCTCCTTCTTTTTAATCAGAATTAGGGGGAAAGTCACTACTTTCAGTTTTCTAATTAAACATTACATACATGCATTCAATCTGCCATAAGAGGGAAATAGGCTAGGAAAAGAAGAATACTTTAATTCAACATATGAAATTCAAATATTTTCCTTACTTATTTTTCTGCTTTTATGTTGTCACTTCATTAAACCAATGTTTTTAGACAAATTGGTCAAAGTCAGCCAGCTCTAGCCTTATCACTATGCTGTTACCTAAAGTGTCACCCCATCATCACTCCCTGGACCCTAGATAGACCATATCCCATGTGTCCACTCCTACATGAGATCTATATTCTAAGTTGAAATCATATGCAAGCTCTCTGGGAAGAATAATGCTGTGTTCGCTGGGCTCCCACAGCCTATTCTGTGTGTCTCTGTTACAGCACTGGATGGACGAGTGGTACACACTGAACTGTGCGGCCCTCAAAGCAGAGAATGCCTTACATTTTTGTGTACTTTAAACCTAACACAGTACTTCCTGATCCTTTTCAATGACATGAAATGCCCTAGGCATTTGACTAAATTGGATTCCAATGTGAATATGGTTGGAAGAAAATACTGTGTAACTTTAGTTACGTAGATTTTAAAATGGAATCTGAGTTTCCCCGTTTTTATGATGGAAATATCCACCTTGTTGAATTGTGTAGGGCACAAAAGAGTTTTTATATCATAAAATCTAATGTCTGGCATGTACCGACCATCTAAGAAAGGCATGAATGGCTTTTATCACTTAAAGCTAAAATGTTCCCCAAAAGCCGCAGGATGGGGTGGGCCCTGGTCAGAAGGGGTGGATTTCTGGGAGCACAATTGGAAGGGTGTACTCTTGACTTCAGGTCCTTCTTCCTCACTCTGCTTCCTGCCTGCCATGCAGTTAGCAATTTTCCTACATTTCTGCTTTAGAGCTGCTAGGTCATCAAACTGACCCCACTGAAACTGTGAGCCATAATGAACCTCTGCTCCTTTGAATCGTGAGTGTTGTTTATTTTGTCCCAGCAATGGAAAGCTTACTAATATAGTGATGAAAATGAGGGAGTCAAGGAAGACTGCAGCTTATTGAATCATACAAATTGTTGAAAAGGATCAAATCAGAGGAGAGAAAGAAAACCTCCCTGGGCATTAGAAGAACAAGAAGATTTATTTATTTACTTATTTATAGATAGCACCGAGGTTTAGAACCCTAAGGTATTCTGTGGCTGAACTGTATTTCCAGCTCTTTTTTATTTTTAGGTGGTCTCACCAAGTTGTCCAGACTGGCCTTGAATTTATAATTTTCCTGCCCCAACCACCTAAGTAGCTGACATTACAGGTATGGGCCTCTGTGTCAGGGTAAGAAGTCTGTAAGTAGTATGAAAGTCAACAAAATGTAGGGGTGCCAATGGGGCAATAGGACTGTTGAGAGCAATGGGGCTCACTTCATCCTTGCACTAATACCAGAAGCCATGAGCCTTTAGCATGGATATGTTTTGCTGTGGATGGTGGCTGGTGAGAAGCAACAGAAAGTCATTAGGATAAAGTGGTAGACTGCATGGTCCTAAGAAAGTAGCTGAGGTAGTTAACGTTTTTAACCACAGGGTAAGAAAGGAAGGCAGGCATTCACAGCTAATCTGTTTGGAAATGGGAAACGGAAGGGCTTCAGGCTTCTAAATTAGCCCGACAAGATATTTAATGTAGAGTAGAAGTAAGATACATGTAAAAAAGGGTAATTAGGATCATAAACTGAAAATGTAGAGTTTAATTTCTCGAAGGTCGAGCAGTTCTTAAAAGTACAATGCACATCTGTCCTCCCTCAGGACATGTGAAATGTAATGAATTCACTGTTCCTCAAACCAATCTAAACCAAATCCATAACAAAAATAAATGAGCTCAAGTGTTTTCTTTCCCTATCTCCCTAAATTCCTGTATTTATTAAGCATTCTGTTCTCTAAAATAAACGATATTGCATTTTATAATATTTTATCTTAGAGTTTTCTAATTTATCTTAATTTCTCCTGTCACATACAGTTCATCACATGAAGTCATCTGTGCACCTGGTGTCATACACAGTAACAGTACTTGGCCTCTGTGGATGTTGAGTCAGGATTTTTATTATTATTATTTTTAATCAATGCACTGTGTGCAGAGGAGTCACTGCCCACATTCTTCTTCAAGGACGGGATTCCTGCCCTAGCATCCGGGGGTGCTGCAGCCCCACAGTTCTCTACCAACCCAGCTTTAGGGATTTCCTCAGCTGCCAAGAACTACTTCATCCAAGATTACATCTTTTCCATAGTGACTCACAGCTATTCTTATCAGACAAAATAAGACTTTTGAAGCTGCATCAGAAAGAGGCAAAGATGATGTACATTCAAAATGAAGAATTTCCTCAGGAGGGTTCCTGGCAATGTGCTACATCAAATGTTTTAAAAAATATTTTGGACAAATTTAAATGTTCACATTTTTTGATCACTTCTTATATTGAGAACCTGTTTTTCAGCCTGCTGTGCAATATGCATAACTAACTGTAATTTAGTAACATGATATTGTCCACACCTAATTCCACCTGAGAGTATCTATCATGGTGAATTCAGAGTACAACATAAGCCACTTAAAATGAAGTATAAGTGGTTTGCTTTTAGCAAAATTGTATAGATTTCTATAAAAGTTATATTTTATAGCTTTATCATCACATATGGATTTCTCACCAATGCAGGTAAGAAATAAATTAAATTAGAGAAAAAAACTAAACATCAATAACATATGTATTTCACATATGTGAATTAACTTCCTTCTCTATTTCTAGGAACTACAGTGTTGACCAAGACAAACATGATACCTCACCCCAGAAATACATTATCTTTAGAAAGACTGAAAAGCCTATACTAAAGAAAATTAATTCAGGTGAAGAGTTTTGTCACATCTTTTCATGGTTATTTTCTTTAATGAAAAGGTTTTCAGGTTTGCATAATCTCAAGTTTTATGAAGTCACTAGTGGTGAAATCAATATAATCCAAGAATGAAATTGTATAAATATTAGGAAGGGTGTGGCATTTATGTAATCTGCAGAAACATATCCAGTTTATGGAAATTTATTGTCAACCTCATTGCATTCTCTCAGGTAGCCTTTCTGAAGAAAATTCTTTTTGTCTTTATATGTGCACAGTGAGTTGTTTAATTTATAGACTGAGGAAATGTAGTTCATCATACATTTGAGAAAAAGAAAAATTCAAATAGAATAGTTATCTAAGAAGTCTATTTTTCTGGTAGAACTTTTCATAGGGTAGCATTACTATCTCAAAGTCAAATACATCAAGTCTAAAAAGCCAATTAGTTAAGCAATTTAGAAAAACTGTGCATTGTGGGAGATACTGTGTTGGGTGCTGAAGACTGTCTAATGAAACCATTTTGCAGGGCGAGATATAAGATCCCTGCAAAGTAGAATTTTTTACAAGAAAGACTCAAAAGCACCTGGACATACTTAACAACAAACAAGTCACTAGATAGATATGAAAATACTAAATGATAGAAAAAATAGATACGGTAAATAATATAGACAATAGAGTGCTTTGGAAAACCTATTATAAAGTACAGTGCATATATAAATATGAAACAGTAGAATAAGAAAAAAGACAACATTCAATGTTCGGTAGAGAATGAGTTTAGGAAAAAACCTGTAAAATTCCACATATTAATACATTATTGTTTATGACATATATGATTAAGATGATGTGGGCATATGAAATCAGACAAGAAAAACCATCTTTAAGATATATACTGAATTTTTGACAACAATTAGCATTGGACTTAATCATAATATTTATATTTTTATCAAATAAATTAGTCAAATATATTTCATCCAATATTTTTATCAAATATATTTATCAAATTTTACTTATTTGCTGTACTTTATAGGTTTATAATCAAAACACAATAAATTATTTAATTATATGTAATCTATTAACATTCTTTTTCCATTCCTATAACATAAAATTTTCCTATATTAAGAACCAGCTGCCCACCAAGTTCATTTTGAGAGGTAAAGAAGGCTTTTAATATAATGCAGTGTTAATTCCAAGGAACATTTTTATGGATTATGGCTAAATTCATTATCAAGGCAAATTGACTATACTAATATATTGGAAAAACTATACCAGGAAAATTCATCTTTTACAAATTCATTTTCATTACAGCTATTCCTAATTGAAATCAAAAGCATCAAAATGATAAGAAGACATGAAGCTACTTCACAAATAATCACTTAAATTTTTACGATTTGAAATGTCACATGATACCAAAAGGATCAGTTGGAAATGATCAGTTGTCAGATAAATTTCACTAACGGTGTCTATAATTCAGGCATTTCGTGTTTTTCACGGAGATAATTTTTTCCAAATAGGGAACAATGTTTAAACATGATGTTATTTTGTGAGAAAAATCTTGTGTTGCCTTTTCTTAATGGTAAACCATAATCAGAATGCTATCAAAACCAAAGTACATTAATTCAACTAAATGGCACTTCGTATAACTTGGGGATTGGAAGAGAACTTTAGCTAAGCTGACTGACAGCTCTCGGCAGCCCTTCGTTTGCAGGCACAAGGCACCGGGACTGCTTGTCGACCCCTGTAGGTCTCTACGCTATGAAGCAATGCTAGTGGAAGCTCAGCTTGTGCAGTTCTCAACCTCCTAACTCCTGCTTCTGCCTCTGTCCCTCCCAGCAAGACCCATGGCTCCAAACTCCTTCATGCAATAATTCTAGATAATTCCCAGGTAGCTCGATCCTCAGCCTTTTATCTTTCAAGGATCTTTCTAGTAGGGACCCGAATAAAATTAACCCTGAAAGCAGAAAGATGTAGGCGAGATCAGACTTGAAATATTTTTATAATGTGTGCTGTGCTGGGAAAGAGAGAAGCAGTGGACGCCTGGGGTGACCACGGATGGAGTCACCATAGGCTACAAAAATGACACAGGCAAGAAGTCAGGCCTAGCGGTGAAGACTCCACTGATTTGGAGAGTGTGGAACTGAAGGCCTACATTGCTTGATGCTGTTTTAACCTGCAAGGACTGAATTTTCCCCTCTAGGCTTCAGCAGGAAGACTGTCAATAACAGCCACTAGAAGAGTTACTCTATTTTTCATTTTAACCTAAAATGGTTTTACCAATTCAGTACTCTAAATATTTACTTCTTTTGTATAACTCTTAGATTAAATTGATCTATTTTATTTTAAGATATTCTTCCAGTAAACTGAAAACACATACACACATATGAACACCGTGAACTATTGAAGAGGAACTGCTTCTTTTTTTCCCATTTCAGGAATCCCACTCATTGTTTTGCACTGCTCATATTATCAAAGGATGATTTAAAAATCCCAGCACCTGAACATTTTACAGTGATACTTATGATAGATTTTAATTCTCAAATTTAAATTCTTTAATAAACATACTCAGCCTTTTGAGCATGGTAACTTGGGGAAAGGAGATACTTTTGAAAACATTGGATTTGATCTTCCTCCATCTCTGGCTAGGTAAGGGCCACTGGAGCATTCATTTACCCTCTCAGAACTTTAATTTCTTCATTATACAAACCTATATTACAGGTCATTGTGAAATTAAAGATAAGATACTCGAAGACGTTGGCACTGGTCCTGATACCAATGTTTTAAAGAAGTCTTGTGGGCAGCCCAAGTAAAGAATAATTTTGGGGCTGAGTCAGTGAGTCCTAACTGTGTATCCAAACTTCAGACATATTATACATCTCCAGAAACAGAATAAAATCACAGGAGAAAACACACTGATGTGAACTTCTTTTGAACAAAAAGTCTAAACCTTTCATCAAAAATTTCAAAGGAATGTGTGAACTGAAAAATGATAAGAATCTTGCCTTTGGCATTCTTTTTTTTATTTCTGCCTACAAAGAAAATATTACTGACACAACAATATGACTAGTTATGCTCATTTCAGTTTCAGATACCTTTGGCCTTTCGATAAAGAAATATTATTTGAACTATCAGGGTTACAGATAATAAGTTCACCTTCCTTTTTCCACGAGAAGGGAAAATTATCTCAAATTAGGGAGGTTGGATGTGTTAACATTTAGGTTCTTTGGTCAAGAGTCACATAGCTGTTCATTGTCTTCTTTCACCCTGATAATCTTTTATGTTCCATGTAGACAATATCACACTCATTTCTGGAGTCTTGATACTAGTGCTGCCAATAGCACTGCGACCACTATCTTTAAATAATTTAGATTGTGCACATTGCTTTCCATAAAACTTCCCTTATATCTAAATAAAGAAGGTTAATGTTCAGCTGAGGCTTTTATAATTTTAGCCTATGGAAGAAGTCAAATAAAAACTTCACTTTTAATGAAATTTAGAGGCTGGCTCTTTTCTACAGTGTTTCTCTCCCAGCAGTGACTACTTTAGGCAGAATGACAAACTACCATTTCTCCAGATGGATACTCACAACTTCCTTATTTCCCTGTGAACAAGAGCACAGTCTTGAGAATTCTGGAGACTCCCGACGATCAGCTTGATCCCTGATAATGTCCCCTGTGCGAGAAGCTTTCCTGGACAACTTGAGACTGTTTCATGGCTGAAACTGCAGGGCATATATTCTTTCATTGTAGAAAATTGCCAGCCTCTAAATTTCATTAAAAGCGCAGTTTTTATTTGACTTCTTCCATAGGCTAAAATTATAACAGCGTCAGCTGAACATTATCCTTCTTTATTTAGATATAAGGGAAGTTTTATGGAAAGCAATATGCACATTCCAAAAAAAAAAAAAAAGCTAAGAGGGAAAAAATGCTCAAAAGAGCTCTCGTACGATCTTTTAACTTTAAAACTCTTTCCAGGATTTCCAGTTATTTACATTAGGCTAAATATATATGTATACCCTACCCATTCCCAAAATCCAACTACAATAAGAGTGAAGACATTTAAAAGATCCGATGTAAGACAGAAAAAGCAACGGAGAAGGAATAACAACAAGTGAAAAAAAAAAGGTCAGTACATTTCAAGCAGCCAAAGCAAAATTAAGTACAAAATGCTAAGTGCCTACCAAGACAGATCCAATAACGCAGTGATTTCACTGAGGAGGAGACAGGAAGTGTGTATAAACTGGAGACATTCAGTAACTAGTGAAGTTGAAAGTGGGGAGCTAAAAGCAGTAATAAGAGGTAAAATTTCTCAATGATGCATGAGACTCCCTGGTCTTCAACGTGTTCAGGGTAGCTGGGGACTGCCCCCTTCCCCCATCTATCTGGAAGCTCGAAATTTTTAAATGGAAAATCTGAACCCCTCCCCATAAAAAAGTCCTGTATTGGCAGACCCCAGCATGGTTATAACTGGAGGAGTTTAACGATAAAAAGGATTTTTTTTTTGCTTCAATATCTACATAGTGAATGAAACTTTGCAGTAATCTGCAAAACTGCTGGCAGTCAGGTGTATAAATTTGTTCGCAGACAACTGGTAGATTATTTTTTGAAAAGCTATGTGACCCATGACAGGCATATCTCTTGTAAGGAGCACGGTGTCAAGCTTTTAAGCAGAGGGCTATGCAGGGTCTGTGCAAGCTTCCTACACTGCCTGGCACAGGTAGGGGGCAGGCTTGGCAGGCATTAGGTGAGAGGAGAGGAAAGATGAACAGAACAGCACTAGGCATGTAGAAATTCAGCCACCCCATCGACAGGCCCAAGACTTGGTCAGGCTTCATGACTCTCAGCATTCTGCCTGGTGATAACCTTTCCGTTGTCTTTTTAAAAAGAAAAGGAAGGCGTTGAGTGACTGGCCTTCCCTGCAGCCTTCAGATGGGTGTAGGCAGCTGCTTTCTCTCTATTTGCCCGGCCACAGCTTGCACACTGCATTCAGTGACCTGTGTGCACTCCACCAGCAAACCCCACTCACTCAGGCTGCTTAGAGTACCTCGTACCCAGCCCACCCGCTACAGATCACCACTCCCCAGCCTGCAGAGGATGCTTACAACCTATGCAGGTCATTCTGAGCACAGCTGTATGCTATCCTGTGGTTCCCTTTGATTGGCAATGCCAGATCTGCTGCAGTGACCTGCTCTGCTATACCTGGCTCGAACTTCTACACGAAACCTGAACCTCTTCAAGTTAACCCTCCTTTGCTTTCCCTACCTCTCTTGTAAGGCAACAAATGAGCTTCCTTATATATTGTAGTTACTCTTTTGCCATGGTGAATTCTTTAAACTTTTCCTGTTGTACTGTGGTTTGTACCTCCTGACTGGATCCAAACTATCATGAATATGAATTTCACTAAAATGAGATGGTGAAGCAAGAAGGAAAAGTTATGGTATCTTGGAAGTAAAAAAATTGAACTCAGCTAATAAGCAAAGAGTGAATCACAGAATCACAGCTGTGATTAAACTAGACAATGCCGGTGCAGACTGCAGTATGAAGGTGGATTCTTAAGGGAGAATTTTTTCCTCCTAAGAGAGAAGAGTAACTGATAGGTTTGCTGAAGTATCTGACCTTGAAAAAATAATAAAAAACAGATTTCTGTTCATATGTTTGGGAAGAATTAGATGTTGGGACATGACACTCTTAGAAAAAAAGTCTTTAATAAATGATTATCTACAATGAATAATGCCTGCTTACTAATAATACTGAAAAATATTATTAAAGTTAAATGAAAGTATGATGTAAATGCTATATAGAGATTACAAGAGAAAAATTATAAGGAATATTTCAAATAGTGAATTTTTCCCATGTTGGAAAGTCAGTAGATTATATCTAAAATAAATACATCAAGAAATGGTTGCATAAAATATTTTTAGAAATACAAAGGTATTTCTAAATACTGAGAGGAATAGTAAAAAAGTTTACCTGTGTAAAACATGTTCTAAGGGGGAAATCAGTAGGGCAAGAAGCTACATTTTCATCATGTCTTATAATACTATGCATTTTATAAATATATAAGTTGATTATAAACTCATATAGTATTTGTATATTTCTGTTCTAATTTTTAAAAATGAGGAAAAAATATTTTGTTAAATTTCCATTCCTAAATGTGAATGAGACCAAAATAGAGGAGGAAAGGAAAACAGGAAAATTAGACTATCCAAGTATGCAATAAAGATCTATTCTGGTCCCCTTGGTAGGATAAGAATTACTAGCATTTCCTGGGTCGTCTCTCCCATTCTCCCTTCTTTTATGAATCTTGATTTTCATTCAATGAGGTCAATGAAACTGTTGGAATAGTTGTCACTTTTGATAAGCAGGACTGTGCCTCTTCATTTGATGTAAGGACAGATAATACCAAAGTAGACAGTGAGAATCTTTTTCCTAAACCTTGCCATTTAGACTAGGAATTTGTAGCATACTTCACACCAGATGGACAAACACTGAGGTGCCACGAGGCTCCATGGGTCCTTATGGCCCTTCTTTTCCTGGCTCATGGACATTCACAGGCATAGCTGTTTTCCCACTCTGAATTTCATCATCTGATTTTCGTTAGTGGCTCAAGTGAGTGTATTTAATCTAATATTTGACTAAACCCATAGAATCTTACAATTATAAAAAATTATACTCAAATTATACATTGGTTTGTAAGATTGCATAATTCCTACTTGACACACTGCAGATTGAATCTCGTGGTCTAATATACACCAATTGATGTTGAAATAGCAAGTTAAAATCTCCACTTGCCAGGGATGAAATGTAAATACATTATTACTCTCTGCAATGTGTTATTATGACAATCAATGCCCAGGGAGAAACCTGAACAGAGAGTCAGCTTCTAGGAACATAGGGGGTCATAGGATTTCTCTAAATCTTAATTGACCTTTTTTTGTTTGTTTGTTTGTTTCCTATATTTCTTTAAATGGTGGAATTGATTTTATTCTTACTTCCAGGTAAATTTGACTTTGAAACTTTGCCAGTGTTCCATAGCAAACACTGACATGTTTTTAAATTTAAGCACCTGAGGAAAAACTGAAACGATAAATATCCCTTAAAATCCCCCAAGGTCCCTTGTCCCTGAATACGCGATGGTCAGGTGCTGATTTGTAAATCAAATAGTTTAGATGTGTACCAGTGTTCACATGCATTCATTCAACTTCGTGGCACAAAAAGATCTTGTAATGCAATATTCTTCACCAAAGGACAGTTAGATAACAAAGAATAGTGTTTCAAAAGAGTTGAAGCTAGCAAATGCACCTTTTAAAACAGATTGCTTAGTTGACTTAATTATCAGAACTGTCTTTCATCAAGTCTTGACTGGCTGACTGTTAACCTTTTACCACCATTGTATTGTTTGGAATGCATTCATTTAAGGCAATTAAACTGATACCTTGTATTAGGAGCAGAGATACCTTAAATCCTTTATTTATTCTTGATGCAATAGTAGTTAGGCATAGGCACTACCCTTCAGAAGCAATACTGTGTCTGTTTGAATTGTTAATGTGTGAAAGAGACATGCTGAGAAAATTCGCACATAATGAGAAGTTCTTAAACATAGGCTTTCATTTTCTTATTGTGAAAAAGTTGGCATTAATTACGCAAGTCTCTTCCTAATGTATACTTTAGAGCAAGACAGTCTTTGTGGCTTTATTAGCATAATGAATGGGAGAAAACTCATTCGACACACCTGTATCACAGTGAATAGACTTCACAAAAATGTGTTCCTCTTTTTGTTTCTTTGTTTCTAAAAGTTCGAGTTAATAGAATTTAAATCTAGCATAGAGAAAATAATTTATTGATTAGAAATGGGCAGCTGTGTGTGAGCCTTACAATGAGATAATTACTGAGGTCTTTGGAGGAATGGTCTGTACAATGGCTTCACTCATCCTAGGACATGCTGTATTGTTAAATCCACGGAAAGAAGATTAAGGAAGGACACCAAGAGATTAGTTCACAGCGATTTCACATGAGCCATCTCAAGGAAATGACAGAGTTCTCATCACTGACCATTTCACTACTAAGTATGCTCTGTTAACCTCCTGAGGTCAACCCAAACCATGATACACGTGCTAGAATCAGTTTGCCTGAAATTATTTAATCAACAGTTTATTCTTTATTCAAAAGTGTGCCATTATGAAGAGAACATGGCTCCAAAGATGGAGAATGAATAGAGGATAACTTTTTCATAATATCCTGAGTTACTTCATTTGCAACTAACTGACAGACAATGGATTATTTTCACATTAATAGCTATGAATGTATTTATTCAAACCTTTCAGAATTACTAAATAATATTGCTCTGTATTTATGTAACAGTATATAATAAACTTCTTTTTAGTATCTGAAATAACCGAATCATTTACTTTTATTTTGCTTCTCAAGGGAAGAGATCAAAAGGACAGTGTCCTGGGATTCCTGCTTATAAAATCTGGACTATCTTCTATACCAAGATTTCCAATTCTACTAAAGCTCTCCCAGAGTTCTCCAAATTACATATAAAATTTCAATTAAAATATTTAAGTGGAAAAATAGAACTACCCACTAGAAAGTCACCTAGATGTTTATTAAATTAAGTAAATTTTAGACAGCATGGTAGTTAGTAGTTCTTTTGGACACTAGATGAACTACTAAATTTAGCAAGGATTATCTATAATAATAATCCTGTTTCCTTCAAAAACAACAGAAAGACTATGCCTCATTAAGAAAGTTGTTTATGGACCAGGGATTTAGCTCAGACTGCCTGGCAAGCCCAAGGTCCTGAGTTTGATCCCAGGTACCCAAAAAAGAAAAGATCAATTATCTGATTTGGGCCAGGGATTTAACTCAGTGGCTCAAGCGCTCACCTGCTAAGCACAAGGTCATGAGCTGGATCTCTGGCACCCCCCCCAAAAAAAAAAAAAGTTGTTTATTGTATTTCACTTAAAAAATTCAGCCAGCAGGTTTATATCTAAGCGATTTATAAATATTTCAATTTCCATTTGTAAATAAATACTCTATTGCCTTAACAGTTATTACAGTACAAAAATTTAAATTAACTGTAAAAAATATTAGTAAGGATATATGTAGACATAAGAATATAATTAGATGGAAGGTAAAGAAAGAGATGCTGTTTTTTTAAACTTGTACCAGTTTTTTCTTGAGGCAATTGTTTTCAATGACAACTAGATTACTAAGCAGAAAGTTAATTTATTTCAAACAGACTTGACATTATTTATAGGCCTCGAAAGTATAAAGATAATTATGAATATTATATGAGAAATATTGTATAAATGAAAAAGGTGTCAAAACATTTTAGAAATATTTTCATATTTATAAATTCAGCAAAGTACAAAAGAAGTCAAGGCATGTTTTAGCTAAGGATTTACAGTGGAAAATTCATAATAAAGTAAGTCCCCAAGAATTAACTATATCAAAATGAAAACTGACAAATTTCCCTTTAAAATAAAATAGGAATATAACATTTAAAACATAATGTATTTAAATAACTTTTGTAGAAATATATTTGACATAAATATAAATTTTAAAATAAGGACTGATGTACCTATACCCAATAGCTATTTTAAACTTTAATATACTTTCAGACAGTTAGTGTTAAATCAGTTAGAGGAAAATGTTTGTATAGCCATTGGTTTTTTCTTAAAGCAGATAACAAAACATAGGTGACAAATGCGTGCGTGTATCTTTTATGTTTCCAGGAAAAAATTAAAAGTGAGAATAAAATAAACTATAAAATGGGTCAATTTATTTGTTGTAATGCATTCATTTTATCACATAAAACCTACATGTTTCAGAAATACACACAAAAGAAAAATCAAATGTTGCAATAATCTCTTATAAAGATGGGAGCAACTAAATAACAACTTATTAGACAAATGCAACCAAGTAGAATGGAAGGCCAAATAGCTTCGAGGTTTCAGAGATCCCCAAACCAACAAGGGTTATCATATTTCAGTCTTCTAAACTTGCATTTTATCTTTTTGATTCCATCCTAATGAAACATAGGTAATGGCATGCTAGCTAATTTTATAATCCTAAGTGTGGAGGTTTGTGGAGGTTTTAGGCACTTCATTAAAGCCTGTTAAAAACAAGTAAATATGTTTTATCTCTTCTTTCAAATTCATTTCATCACCGAGAACTTACGACTCACTCAGTGGCTAAGGTGGGAGTTAAAGGGATGAAACAGCAGTTATCCAGAGATACTTGCCACCTTGTTGGGGTTACAAAATAACACACCTACAGTTAAAGAATGAGTAAGCATCATCTGTACTCTGGCACATATATGCATGTAGCAAAAACTAAAAGTAAAAGGGTAATTTGGGTTAAAATTCACTATCTTTTCAATTAATATTATATATGAAAATTTAGAGACCATTACATTTTCAATTACTTGTCTATACAATGGTAAAATACCTTCCTGAGAGTATAGTAATGTGCTCATTAAGTGAATAAGTTTTCCACATTTTGAAATAATTTATTTTAAAGGATTTTCACTTATTGTTTTAATCACAAGAGGAAAACAAATGCCCCTTGTGATTTGATACTCAAAGCCTTGGGTTTGTAACCTTCCCTCACAGCTTGCATATTTCTTAAGGTAAATCTTCCACATGCTTGCTAGAGCTGACAATTTTTAATTTACTGGTCAGATTTGCCTATTATCTGTATGCGTTATACCCAACATATTCTTGATTCACTCAAACTGCTTTGTGGGGGATACAAGGAAATTATGTGAACAGGGCAGAACTGAAATCAAGCGGGCCCTTAGATTTTAGTGATACTTTGTAAAAACAAAAGAAAGAAAAGAAGAAGAAGAAAAAAGAACTGGCTCCCTTGGCTATTTTTTTACCAGGAAACAAATAAGGGAAATTGATCTCCAACCATGAATCCCAAATGTTCCATTTTCATCTCCCCAAGTTAAGTTCCTCACCTGGCTGAACAGCACTTTCTGCTACCATCAGTGCCTGGTCCAGTATCAGCTGACCAGCAGTCCACAGACTTTCTGGTTCAATGAGCTCAGGGATTCCCAAGGAACTGCATGTATGCAGACCTCTGCTTCCAGCTTCTAATTATTTTCTAACAGCTAATGAAACACTTCACTTCAGAGGGTTTACATTGCTCTCCTAAACGCTAGAAAAAATTGCAGAGCTGAAGATCACAGTAGAAAACTCGAAGCTTTATGATTCTCAGATAAAGAAATACTCATTCTTATCTATACACACTACACCAAACTGTGTATAAACAATAAGCAACAAGCCTTCAGAAGATGCTTTCTTGGGAGCTGCAGTAGCATTTAGGAAAGTTCCAAGGACTAACTTGATATCTACACCAGCTGGGAAGGGAGAGACCAAGCTATTCATACAGCATAAGCAACGCAAGTTACTGTGTTGACAGATTAAAGTATACCTTCTATGTAATCCTTCCAGGAGAAATGGGAATTATGAAATTGAAAGTTTAGGTAACATATGTCCAATATTTTTAAAATAAATGGGGAAGACCTGTCTGTATTTTTTTTTTTACAAAAGAAAGTTATACACAGCTTGATTTTCTAATCTAAGGATAAGGCTGAGTGAGCTACATGTCATATGGAGGAATAATAAACAAGAAGAAAGTGACAGGACCATCAACAGGGCTTTGAGGAGCAAGAAAAATAACTTCTTGAGCAAAGCTTGATTTTCATCAGTACAACAGACAGCTTCAGGAACGCAGGAGATGAAATACACCTTGAAGTAAAAGCCTGTGACCAGGCTGCCATGTCTGATTACTTGAAGCATTTTCTCTCACTAAAACAATGTGCTCAGGCTGAGGAGACGAAAGAATGATGTGAGAAGCCTGCTGACGGGAGCCAAAGAGCCTTCAGCTCTGACCTTCTTCCCTAGCTTGACATGAGAGCAGAGAGTCCATAACTTTTATTTTTCTCAAAGTTCAGGTCATTAAGAGAAATTTGCAGGCATTTTTATGGCAGTCAATGCCTTTCTTTATAGACTATAATTCTGATGTTAACACATTTCATTCTAAAAAATATTGGTAAAATGTGTCTGTTAATTGTAGATCCTGGTGAATGTGATCAAGGACGTACTAGCGTGACCTGTTTTTGCCTTGTCTTTGATGTGTCATTGAGTTAAAACTTCTGTCTACATCGTTACTGTCCACTCCATATATTACAGAGATTAGCTCTTATACCTAACCATGTAAGAAAAAACGTTAATACAAATAAAACAGTATCCAAATTCATGCTTTTATTATAAAACCCTTATTTATTCTAAATGGAAATCTCTCCCCATGGAGCCCAGGCTTGTTGACCATTGTTGAATGTGAAGTTAAATTTTAAAAATTAAGATTTCAAGCAATCTAGGTGATTTCTAATTGTGTACTTCAGACGGCTCTTCCATTAGGATTATTCCTTAAGGGTGATGATGATGGGGAAATGGCGGTAACCAACTTCTGGCTCGCAAATTCTTTTGATGTAACAACAACAACAAAATCTGCTGCCAACTGGTTCAGTTTTTGACAGTCTATTCTTGAAAATACTACAAATAAACATACTTCTGAACAGTGGTGCACTGATGTGAGTTACAATAAAGAATTCTTTTGATCATGTTGAGAAAAAGTATCCTGACTGAATTTCAAGGCATCCTTGTGAAGTAGTCACTTTTATAATAATTTTACCAATATCAACCATGCAGTGGTTCTTAGAGATTGCTACTATTAAATTGGCAAAGGTACATTTATTTTTAAAAGGTAAAATAAGTAGTATATTTAGCATTTATGTAAACATCATAGACATATACCTATATACCTATATATCTATATATATATAAGTGTGTGTGCTTATTTATTCACTGTGGGATGTAGATATGATGTTTAGGTATGTGTTTGTATACCTCACAAATAATACAACATAAAAATCCTTTGTTTCCTAAGTCAATTACTTCTCTATGGATAACAGAGATGACTTTGTATCACATAACGTAAACCAAGACTTTTTGCTGATTTTCTCTTAGTCCTGAAAAAACAATACATGTGTTTCCCTTAATTTGTTAACAGAGCATTAAAAAAACCTATCTACATCAAGGTTTGTTATGTCTCAGATTATTTGCTGATTTTCTAGAAATTCTATTCTATGACCTTAGTTTGTCCTCTGGGTTAAAACTTTCTACTCACACTTTATGAAAAAGTCTTAATGTTATCAGCAATTTCTCTTAGAACTACAATCAAACTGAGTGGGGAAGGTTCGTTAAATCATTATAGTTATCAAATTTTGGTTAGAGTGAAATCAGACAATGTACATGAGCAGTCTAATTCCCTTTCATTTCCACATGGAAAAATAACATGTCCTTTAATCACGTATAAAATTCACCAAATTACAGAGTTTAAGAATCTGGAAAATATCTTCAGTATGGAAAGCTGTGCATTAAATAGTCCTTGATTTTCATTCAGCAAATTGAAATACCGGTATTAGTCTATGTGCTCTTGGGAAGCAGCCTTCCTTTTATACGATTTCTAGAAGTGCTCTGGAGGAAAGATGAGGTCAGACAGCTCAAGGAGTTGATGAGGAAGTGTGCAGAGAACACGCTGCTTTGGATTTAGATATTCTCTGTAAGGTGCTTCAAGAGAGAGCATACAACCTGTTAGGAGGCAAAATGTGTGAAGCACTTTTCCTGGTTTCACAATCTTTAGTAACAGTTAAGGTAGTATTTAAAATCAAGGTTTTAGGAAAGCTACTGAATTCAGCTAACTGCTACTATTGATGTTCTATAGTCACTGTAATCAATTAACTCTTAGAATTTGATTTAGTCAGAGTCTATGATAAAATCAACTTCTTCTGTCTTTTTATATGGGATCCTATCTTAATGTCTTTATGCTACTAAATGTGACAGAAGAAATGTGCAGGGGACATGGAGAAAAAGGATTTAACAGATTTTCCTCAGGGGGAGCAAACATGACCTGAAATTACTACAAAAATTCCAGGAACTCAGGATTAAAATGCTAAAAATGAAACCTAGTATGACTCTGCCAGATACAGGAAAAACCTTCTGGAAATATTTCAAAAGTTCCCTATAGAAAGTGATCTTAGTGTGAAGAAGGGCAGATTACTGGACTCTTGTATGCAGAAGGGAAGGCTTCCAAGGCTTTCCCTGCTCTAAAAGCCTCAGAGGGTGCCCTGAGTTCCACCGAGCCAACAGTCTCAGCAATCTGCTCAAAGCTCTGGATTCAAGGCACCTATTAAATGGAATTTGTAGAAATCAATCAGAGGTGAACAACACAAATAACCTAAAGGGAATGATTTAATATCACAAAGATGGAACTATTGGAGTCTTAAAAAATAACCAAAATTATTTAGCCTTAAATACAGAGAATTTAAATAAACAAAAATAAGTCTTCAAAAATACACAGATACACACACACGCAACTCATTCAGCCACTTAAATGTGTAGTGACTGTGCTTTCTAATCATGAGTCTACATCATGCTTTCTGTTAGATACACAGGGGTGCCGTAAACAGAAATAGTAATTGTCATTTAAGATCTTGTACTCTAGGGACAGACAGTGGGATTCTACAATAAAACTAAGACACACAGACACACACAAAAAAACCCTGAATATACAATAGTTTATTGTGGTAAATGATATAAAAGAAAAAATCTGAGAACTGTTAGGTAAGACTAAGAAGTCAAGAAAAGATTCTTTCAGGAGCTAAACTGAGGCTGAGCAAGTAAGAATACTAGGATGTCAGCAGCTGTAACTGGGGCATAACTGCCCGAGACGAGGGCATGGCCAGCTTCGTTGGAAGGGACCTGGGAAGCAGTGGGGAGAAAGATAACTGCAAAAACAATCAGGAGGCCTGCGAGCTAAGACTGGAATTGTACTTTGGTGATGATTTTATGCAGAGGAATGACACAATTTGGGCTTTGAGTTAGAGCGTAAGGGCATTAAATCGTTAAATTATTCTCATAATTCAAGCTGAAAAAGACAATGGCTTGGAGTGAGGCCATGGAATACAAAAGAAAAGGATGCTGTCTCAATCAATGTTTGGCATGGAATCAAACATTTGCTCTTCGGTTGTATGTACTTGATTTGAGAGGTTGTGTCATTCAAGGAGGGATTCCAAATTTCTGACAGAGAAAATATGGTGGCTAGAGGCATAAATCATCTCAACAGGTAAAAGTGCAGGAGGGACTGAGAAGAGAGGACAAGGGAGTCCAGTCTGGGTGTGTTGAACCGGAGACACCAAGGACACCGAGGCAGGCAGATTGATAAAGGAGGCCAGAGATGCAATTTTATAGTCTAGGGTGATGATCTAGGGACAATATGTACACTTACAAGAGGACTAGACCTGGGCCCTGAGGAGTGGCAGTGCTTTCAGAATTGCTTACTGCCAGTGGGGTTTTGAGGAGCAGGAAAGCAGAAAATGTCCTGAGAATACTATTATAATAATGGGCCAAGAATTTGATCGGCTGCAGCGAGCTGCGAGGGAAGGTGGCAGCCAAGGGTCACTTACAAGAAAGTTAGAGCCACCAGAACGAACTGCAGGGAAGACGTGAAGAATTCATGCGCGCCACTGCTATGTTCAGGTGCAGTGCTGATGATTTTTTCTATGCAACTAAGGAGACATGAAAAAGAGCCAACAAAAGGAACTGTGACAAAAATTATTTACTTTAGTTACTAGGAAATGTGTATTTCCTCCTTCCCCTCCTCCCTCCTTCCTTCCTTCATCTTTATTCCTTTCCCTTCCTCATTCACTTTTTCTTCTTTCCTTTCTCTCTTCTCCCTCTCTCATTTTAGTAGAGATTTAAAAAAGTCTAAGTTCTGTTTCTAATTAAGTCTGTGGGCAAAACATTTTACTATTAAAAATAAGTACACTCTGTAGGACTATTTAAAATTGTTTAACTTATGATCTTTCTTAAAGAAAAGAAGATCCAACTTTTGAAGATTGTGCTAATGGCAGTGGACCCTGTAATGAGTTATAGCCCTTAAAAGCAATTTCCGAATTTATCCACAATTGAAAGAGATGAGTGTATTAATTCATGTAAATGAACAAAACCTATAAGGGCAAAAGATATCATTGGATTCAATCACATGAATTTTTTAAAAAATCACTATTAGTATGACATGAATTTTTAAATATCTCCTATTAAAACACAGAATCTAGCTAAAATTACAGTTGACTGTATGAATCCAAACACAGGAATCTTGTAATGTGACAGCATTATAAAATAAAACAGCTTTTCAAATCATTTTGGAAGTCTGTTTTAAGAAAACATGTAAACTACTACTAAATCATACTCACATCACCCCCTTAATAAGCTATCAATTAGCACTGAAACAACTCTCCTTAAGACAGTATCACCAAGGCTATACAGAGAAGAAAAACATAAACACAAGCCCATGAACTTTTATTTAGAAAACAGCAAGATAACAGTGATGTGAGAGAAAATTTCTTGTGGTGTGTATAGAGAAAAATAGGCTCTTTATTAAGTAAGAATGTTGTCATTGTCACAGTAAGGTTGAGCATTGCTGGACATCCTCCCTTCTACTTCCGTACTGGGAAGCCTGTGGTCAGATGGGTGTGAGACTCAGAAAGTGAGGCCCAGCAGATCCCCAAAAGGACAAAGCCAGTATTGTTTGTCACTGGAATTTAGGACAATTACAGAATTTCTTTCAGCCCCAGCTTAATTTTTAAGGAAATAAATGATTTAAGTAAAATATTGAAAAACTACGTCAACTGATCATAGGCTTAAATTTGGGGGGGGGGGGCGGGCAACTACTGAGTTATGAGACCTCTAAAAAGCTAAGATCCTGTATAATTTTACTAGACATGGCTTCCTGTTCCAGGAATCTGGCTTAGTAATATCATTGCTTAGGCATGTATTTTTAACCATTAGATGGATTTAAAAAAAATAATAAACCCCCCACAGAAAGCCTACATTTTCTTACCATAATTGTGTCACTGAAATAAGAACTAGAAGTGTGTGTAAATGCAGGCGTTCTTAGGAAGACAGACCTTTTGGGTCGTTTTCTTAGTGTTATTCAATGCGCTCTTCCTTTATTGGAAGGAGGAAGGTACTGGCTGTTCAGCTACCATGTGTCATTACTGTCATTATGAATCTTTTAGAAATATTCAAGAGAGCTAAGTAATAGCCCTATGACCGAAAGTTCCCTTCTTGCTTTTAGTAGAGCATTTGATAGAATATAAACTGCTCCATATTTACCTTGTTTTCTATCAAAAAAATTCTCAGAAAATGTCGCAGTCCTCTCCTTTGCCCTTGGGTATCAATAGAAACGTAGGTCATGATGATGAAGTTTGGCTATTAAGCTGTTTCATTTGTGACATTTAGTATGCTAACCAGCACAGCTCTGTCTGGCTTATATATTTTGCTACTGTTGATGTTGTTATTGTGGTGGTGGTGGGTGTGCTGAATACTGTACCTACTTCATACAGTTCCTCATTGAGCGACTGATTTACATAAAAACCTAATGCAGAAACAGAACTCAGGAATTAAATGAAGGAAAAAAAAGTATATATATTAGTATTCTACTCCAATGTAAAGTTAGAGGTACAAAAGGGACCTAACACTAAGAGTACGCCATTGCTATTTTCATTGGAAGTCTTATTTTCCTTCTATAAAATGTTATACAACACACACATAAATACAAATAGGCACACACACAAGTACACAAAAGACAAGTGCCATGTAGTTGCAGAAAAATCTTGCTTTTTAAAAAGATATCTTTGTAACACTTTAATGCCATACTCATCTTTTATGACCCAGTGGCAATTCTTTGGCCACTGTAGTATGTCTTCCAACCTTGGCATCTAGATTACAGGGGCAGTAAGTGTCCCTCCCTCCCAGCCCACCTCAAATGACAGACAGGAGCTGCAGTGTGAACTACTCGGAGGAGGATAAGAATGAGTATGTCTCACGCTGGCTACCAGGGTGTCTGCAGTAGACGGCAGTTTGGAACACTCCTAACAGCAGTTAGCTTTATTGGTTCCTCTGTCTGGTTTCCACTTTACTGATGAGTCTTTCACCTCCAAAATGAATTTTTTTTTTTTTAAGTGAGATCCTTGTTTCTTGAGTAGCTTCTATTTCTGGAAAAACCTAAACTAAGATCTGTGCCAACATACTACTTTTAGTACCTCTAGAATATTTGTAATTTCAACTGAATCTTTATGCTAAAATTACAAATAACTTGGCTTATACAAACTTCTTATTGTGGTTCAGTATGTTATACAAGGTGCTGTGATGACATGTTCATACAACAGGGGAGCCGAATATGGAGGCATGAAAAACAGCTCTGTTTTACATGAAATTTAATCTGGCTGGGTTAAAATATTTAATCCGTCACTCATTTAACAGTTAAACAGTTTCCACCACTGTGATACAATCTGTCAAAATTTTAAAAGGAGTCACCAACATAGCAGGAAGCACTTCTTCCTGGTATTAATAGAAACTCGGTGAGTAGCAGTTCATCAATTTTAAAATTTTCAAGCAGCTATCCACAAATAGGACATGCACAGTCAAAATTTTAATTTTTAAACATTAAAATTTTTTTTTCCCTTTTTTTTGGTCTGTTGGTTACCAAATCCATCTACCATCTAGGAAAATGACTCCTTTCATGGCTCAATCAGAGGCTCATCTAACATTCAGCAGAAATCTAGGCTGCAAACTGCTATCCCCCTTCTGTTTCCATGGTAATAGGCTTCAGATCAAGGGGGGAAAATGGATGGGTTAGTGGCTTTCAAATAATCATTCAAAATCACGATTAGGTTTTTAGAGCTTCCTTTTTAGGTGATTATTTTGTTTAGAGCTTCCTTTTTAGGTGATTATTTTGTAGCCTCTTAACCCCCTTTTGCCAGTCTGTTTCCATGGAAATATGACAAAAATGGTTGTCCAGAGCTGAAGGAGAGATTATTAGCATTCTTGTGTA
Organism: Hydrochoerus hydrochaeris; assembly: GCA_004027455.1. Lineage (NCBI taxonomy): Eukaryota > Metazoa > Chordata > Mammalia > Rodentia > Hydrochaeridae > Hydrochoerus > Hydrochoerus hydrochaeris. Next base: position 561,498 of record PVLA01000260.1, read on the forward strand.
TTTCAGCTTTGGCTGCAGCCCAAGCTGAGAAATATTATTTTATTTATCAGGTTCATATATTAACCTACACTGTTTTTACCTACTAGAATTTTTCTTCATAATGTATATTTTCTTTAAAAATTCTCTCCACATATGTATAGCTATGATCAAATCAAATAGAATAATTGAGACATCACTGCACAAGACCTCAGTTTTAAATTCAAGTACATGAGCCAAGACATGTAACCACAAGGAGTGTCAACAGCTTCAGAGGCCTGCAGAAGAAAATCTTATGTACTTACTGGACAACAGTTATTAGACAGATGTTGGCAGATAAGCAACAATGGTGATGCTAAATATTTCACAATAATTTACAAAATCAACTGTTTAGAGCGACGAGTGTGTATCAGTTGATTATCAGCTCTATTGTGCAATCAGTGATAAAAAAAGCTAAAAATTGCTTAACATAAGGTGCTTAGTATTAAACTCAAATACATTATTCAAGGTAAGAGCCTAAATGCTTGCAAAATCTACAAAAGATCTTTAAAGAAAAACTAGTAAAAGTAAATAGCGATTCATCTAAAAAAAATCAAAGTGCATATGCTTGGATTTTCTTCCACATAAAGATCTTTGGAAAATCAAAATCATTTTTATAACTAAGGACATTATGTTAAAAAAATAAAGAAAGAATGTATATGGCTCTTTGCTAGAAACCCTGGCAAGTTATCTTGTGTTGTATATGAAAAAGTAACAGCATGCTACATACATAATTTTGTTCCATCTTCTCTGATATGCTGAACAGCTAAATCCACAGTTTTTTCTCTGAGAAATCTTAAGTTTCTAATTGCCCTGATAAAGTACTTTCATTCCATAGAACTCTTTTATTATTCTATAGTTTGGAGTTTTTTACCTGTAAACATCTGTCTTCTGAACTTGGAACTGACAAAAAGTACATTTCCATCGATAATGATCAGATTGAGATAGATTCCAAACTTAACTTCAGCAAAGTAATTTACTAGAGCAACTAATCTTATTTTCAAATAGATCAGAACCACAGTAAGGTAAAGCAGTGCATTAATTCTTCAAATCATAATCACCACTGCTAAAACATAATTTACCATACTGGTTAAATACACAAGTTTTGAGAGCAGTGGCTGGTCCTCAAACCAAATCTGGTATGTGTCTTGTTTTGTGTAAATGCAGGCTTATTGGAAGACAAACAAGCACACTCATTCACATTTTGGCTTGTTTGTTTATTTCTTTTGTTTTGACTTAATTACCTATGGCTGTTTTGCCACTGAAAAGGTCAGAGTTGAGCTGCCCCAGAGAACACATGGTTTGCAACTCCTGACTCTTGAAGAAAATATTTACTGACCCTGCCAACGCTAGGCGCCTGCTCTAGGGTTAAACTTGCCATATCCCAAAATTGTGAACTGGAGCTAACCTGGACCACCGTGTTACCAGGATTAGATGAAGAACGATTTGTAAATTATTTATAAGAGTGCTTGGCAATTACCACTGCATAAATATTATTTTTACCCAGAATGTAGCACCTTGTAAGCACTTTGTAAATATTAGTGACGTACCTTTGTCACCACCATATAGGTCTTTTTATATGATTCATTGAACTAATTTTAAGAAACCCATTCATGACACTGGATTGTTCAATATAAGTGGTGACTGGTAGTCATTAAATACATTTTTTAAGTTCAAATTATGTATTACTTTCACTTAGTATGTATTTGGCTCTATTTACCAATGAAAAACGAAAACATTACATGCCTGATTTCCAGAAAGTAATTCTCTCTGAGGATTTTAAATAGCTTCACGCTTCAAACATTGGTTTGTAAGGCAATACCCTATGTAGACAGTTGTGAAGCAGAGGTGATCTAAGAGGTATAATGTAATGTGGTCTTAGAAATTTCACTTAAAAATACACGATTTTCCCAGAGAAGAAACTTTGTAACCTGTGTACACTTTCATTTTTCAACTCTCAAAACAGGCTGTGTAGTAAAGGATGCAAATATCAATGTTGCATACAGGTACTTACATCCATGAACTCAACATTGGCCTTGGGACCGGTTGTCTCATTGAGAATCTTAATAGCCACAGGAATCTTCACTGTTTCCCCTTCAGGGACCCAAATACCCTTTAGGGAAAACAAACCACATTAAATCTACATCAAGACATCTATAAGATAAAATTTGATTTGATCTTTCAACCTATTAATTGCCTTTAGAGTTCTGTATTCTTTCAATCAACAGTTAGTACCTGTTACACGTCACCAAGTTATTGTCCATATTAATTGTCTAATTTCATTATGTGATGACAAATTACAAGGATATTCTGCTTTCAAATGTTTACCCTAGTGTGGATTTCAAATTGTATGCATGAGAAAACACTGAATAGTGACGGAAATATAGAAATAAGATAGAAGAAACAATGTCATTCAGATGATAACAAGGACTTTGAGAAGACTATTACACTTTTAAAGTTCTGATCATCTCAACTATAATTTAGAAGAATGGGTTAAGTAATGTTGGAGATTCTTTCAGCTTTAATGCTATCTACTTTCAAACTAAAGCATAGTGTTATGTTCTTCAAGTTCAGAGTAATTAAAGAAATAATTTTCAAAGGTGATTACTTCACAGTCAGTTTTCAAAGGCACATACTAGGGAATATTGCACACATATTAACTTTTATATATTACTAAATTCTGTATGTATATGAAAGTTTTTATTACCTCTAAAATAAAACATTTACATAAAATATTCATATTGGCCATTGTTAATTCTTTCTATCAACATAATTATAACATCTCTATAGGATCGATGCACTGGGAGAGAATAAAGTTGATAAAAATAAAGCAGATAACATTTGAGTAATGTAAAACAGTAAGCTAAATATTAGCATTTCTGAGTAAACAGAGTTGAAATATTTAAATGTGGACCAACAGGTCAGATATACCAGGATGAATGAAGAATATATTTTAGAAAATATATTGCCCAAATGAAGTTAGGATGGGAAAAATATTTCAGATTTTAACTTATTAATCCTGACATCATCGAAGACTTACGACACTTTTAACATTAAAATGAAAGAAAGACAAAAATAGTCTTTTATTCCTGAATAGATCACCTATATTTCATGTTTCCTTCTAATCAGCTAATGGTGGTCATTGAAAAACAGAAGATTTTAAACTTCTCCCTTTGATCATCCACAGCAAAACACAATGTATTTGTGTAAACTAAAGCTGTAGCGACATGAAAAGATAAGCATATCTGTTCAAAATACTAATGTTACTGGGTCCAGGCTCTTGGTGTCTGCCCAGTCAAAGGCGACTCCACCAGGTGGGGCTGGCTGGCAAGGACAGCGCACCTCCGCAGGAGTCTTGGTGTTGAGGGTTTTGAGCATTAGAGTTTGGGGCAGGATTGCGCGGTTGGCCTGAAGTTTTGCTCTTGCTGATGGATGGTTTTGCTCTGTTGGTTGGTGAGGCCATGGAGTTGTTGATCTCTTATGGCCTTTGGAGGAGCTAAGCAAAGCCCTCCTCAGACAGGAGGGGACATGTGTCAAATCTGCACAGTCAATGACATGGTAACTAGGTCAAGCCCAGTCATCTGCATGCCCTTAGGCTTACTGTGCATAAAGGGAGTCATCTGATTTCTTTCTCCCAGTGTATTTGACCTGAATATCCCAGACTGGGCTTAATGTTTAACTCAAAATGTGGGTCTCCCTGAGAGACTGAGCTCAAAGGTGGGTCCTTCTTTCTCTGGCTAGCCAATGTTTAGCTACCTTCTGTCTCAACTAATAAAGGAAAAACTATTTTAACTTTCAGGTGGTAAATTTAAAGTTACATTTTTTATGCAGAATCAATAGGCAAATGTATGTGTCAAATACAAAATAATATTCCGAGCACTTTGTGTTACAAATTTTTTTTAAAAATCAAAACAAATGGGTAAGAAAATATATGAGTCCAATATCAATAGGTCTACATTTTCTCAGCAAAGGTATCCAGGCTGGAGAATACACTTGCTATTATTCAGTAGGATAACCACAAAGAGTCACTTCTTAATGATATTACATCAATATTAAAATATTCTTTAAACACTTCTTAAATAAGAGTATGAATTCAGTGACAATTAATTTATCCTGCTATGAAAGAAAAAGTGTAGCAATTGTTTTCCAGATCTGACCAGACAAAAATTCAGCTATACAGTTACAATCATATTGTTTCTAATTATTTATGCTTAAACACAGTATAGCTCCATTTGGGAGGACAAAAAGGACCAAATAATTTACCCAAGGAGTAGATGTTTCTGCGGTTAAGAATAATCTTTTATACTTTAATACAGTATAGCTTATAACCGTTGCTATGTTGATTAAAACTGAAGACTAATCGCATAATTCCAGGCATAAAATTCAAGCAAACTTATAGGACTTTATAAAAGCTTTATTACAAGTAAATAAAATACTCATAAAAATAAATCATTTCTTTTAGAAGAAATATCAATAAAGGTATATTTTCAAATGCTAGTATTTCTCCTGCTGATGTCATTAAGTAGTATTTAGTCTTGAATTATATGGTCTCCATGGTTTAAAATGAAATTTAGTTTCCAGGTCATATTATTTAAAAAATATATATAAGGGTGATGATGATTTAGAAACAATCCAAGACTGAGTTATTTTTAAAATGAAGGTTAGTTACAATACATTTAAAACTGGCCATTTATCTTTATCTCTCTTCTCCATAAACATATATATTTTACTTGGACTAAATTTTATTTATGTGTCATAAGAGAAGGAAACTCTAGTATCTTTACACTGACTTTGCCTATGGCATAAAATAGAACCCTTCAGTTATATCTCCTTATTCTTTGTACTAGTGTTTCTTGCCTTCTCTCAAGACTACATTTATCCCAACTTATTGCAAATACATTTCCTGAACTGTAGTAAAGGATGTTATAAAAAGGATAAGCAGTAGAGTTTCTTATTCTTGTTTTTTACCATCAAAATAAATGTCACCATAATTAACCTTGGGCCTGGCCTCTGGATTGATTTTGTAATTAAGCTAACTAAGGAAACAGGCAAATGCCACCATCTGAGTTTTCCCTTTCAAAAAATACCTTACTGAAAATTCATAACATTATCCTTTCATCCTATCAGGCCTGAACTTCACACATAAAGGTAATTTTTTAGTTTGCACATCGAAATGATGAGCATTAACTAATAAATCATGTATGTAAAAAGGCAGCCAAAATGGCTCAAAATGCATTTCTATCCTAGTCACACATCAGCATATTCAAGAGGGTTCTAAGGAGATCAGATGGTAGTGTCTTCATAAACATGCTTGCGGATAAACGGGAAGAGGGAAAGAAAAGCAACAAATGATGGTACCTGGCCCAGACGTGTGTGGGATTTCACGGTGCACTGTGTAGCAGGAAGGAGAAACAGACTGTTTGGGGTATTTTTGAGAGAAATGGAAATTTGTCAAAGGAGGATGATTTTGAAAGGGGCTCAATGGGCATTGAGAGAAAGAACTATATTTGGCTTCATACCAGCTTTTCTTGCCTTCTCTCAAGACTATTCATCACCGCTTATTCAATAAAAATTAATGAATTCGTTTGTGCAGCAAGTTTTCAATAATATAAAGGTCCTCCTCACTGAATGTTAAACGGAAATTAGGTTGGCTAAAATAATTACTTTGTCTATGATGTTTTTGAAAAGCTGGAAACAAAACTTAAATAACTGATGGCTTGTGTGTGTGTTACTTACCTTATAAACGGTTCCGAAAGCCCCTGAGCCAAGGACTTTTATCCTTTTTAGTTCAGTTTCTTTCAAAATACGAAGTTGAGCTTGATTGGGTGCAGTGCCACTGGGAGTTAAGGGCTCTACCAGCTGCAAAACAAGGAGGTAAGATTATGTAACTGTCTACCCAATAACCAGTTTGTTCGTGTTCTCTCTGTCTGTCTGTCTGTCTCTCTCTCTCTCTCTCTCTCTCCCCCTTTTCCTATTTCTCTACTCTTCCCATTCTCATATACACAAAAACACACAAATATTGCTTTCTTTGACTTTTTAATATGATCCACTCTCATCACAGACACACATTTTGCCATTCCTGTAGACCCTGTCTTTACTATTTTATGACTTTTTGCCTGGGTGAGTTCAAGTAACAAATATACACTACCTTGATATGCGGTAGGCTGCAGATACAATTCATAAAAAATTAGAAATGCTATCTTCTTAGTGCCGGAAGGGGGAAAGGAAGTTAACCAGTGCTAATACCTTAGGACAGAGTTCTAAATTTAAGTGACCCTATGAATTGCCTGGGTTTCTTGTCACAACACAGATTCTGGCTCACTAGGGACAGGGTACATCTGAAACTTTGCATTTTTATGGTACCTTGGTATGACAATGGCCTTTGAACACTTTTTTAAGTAGTGTATTTTCTAGATCAAATATTGCATGATTGAATTCTAGATCCTAAGTGAGTGCTAGAGAATGCAAAGGAATACAACAACACTGGAGGTCACCGAGGCTCAGTAGAGCCCATAGAGAGTTTAGTACTATTTATGGCTTCAGGCGTGCGCTGGAGGTCTCGAAACATATCACCCATGGAAAAGGAGGGGCAACTGTATACAGGAAAGACCTGACACCAAACAGTTCATATCCTTTGTTGAAATCTTAGGTTTAAATTCATGCTTAAGGGAAAAAAAAAGCAAGTGAGAGAAGCAGATTTTTTTAATTAAAAATAAACTAAGCATTAAACAAAGAAAAATAGCCTTTATTCTTTCTCCGCAAAAGGAAATAATTAAAGGCTACTCCTACTCAAACTGTCTTGAAAGCAACATACTATTTAAAAATGTGTGTTTGCAGGGTTAAGTGTACTGTGGTCCTCCAGCCTTGGTATTATTACCATGCTTCTGTGGACAGCATGACCTATTTAGGGTGGAAAAGAGTTTTAAACTTAGGTACATGTAGCAGCAGCAAGACTCTAGGGAAAACTATAGTAAAATTTATCAACATTGGAGCCATTTTCTAATAGTTTGACAACTAATTACATGTAGTTTCATTTTTAAATTTATATTGCAAAGAAATAAATTTTACAATTCATAATTGCAATCAAGGGTTGGGGATATAGCTCAGCAGCATGGTGCCCCCCTAGTAAGTATGAGTTCATAAGTTCTATTCCCAGTACTAGAAAAAAATTGCAGTCAAGTTCCATAAAAAAAATCACTAAAATACTTGTTAAATAAACAAAATAATTTCCAGCAGAGATCTCTCTTCTTCTGAAAGCAACCCTTCTGTACAGAAGTTGTTTGATAGATGTTTATACACATACTATGTGAGGTGAGAAATCTCATGAATATTTTTAATTATATTACATTTATATAAAATCACGTGCAAAATTGGGAGGGATTTGGCATTTTTGGCTAGATACATGAAGTATTTATTAGCTACATATGCCTTGGTATATACCATGTAATAATTTTATATCTCGAAAACTTCACATTACTTCCTGAGGTGGTGAGTGTCCTATGGTTACTGTACGCATCATTCTACATTTTCTGCAAACACACTTTTCTCCAGGATTGTGAATGCTACAACTATTAAGAAATCTTATTTGCACTTTACAGGCCAGTGATGATGTTACTTATGTCTTATGCATGCATTTTATTCTTTAGATTTTGCTTGAACAAGAGTGTTTATTAGACATCAGAGAATTCCATCCTTAAAATGTATTTTCCTATACGTAGTTATAAATTAGTTTCCTAAAACATCCTCATGTTTATTCTACATAGTTTCAAATTCTGGAGGAAAAGAGTTAAAAATCTATCTCATTAGCAGTGTGCAAAACTTATGAAAGAATATCCCCATTCCTGCTGATGTTAAGAGGACTTCAAGTTACTGTCACACTGAGGAGAGAAAACAAAACTCAGGTAGTCTAATTTTCAGAGAACTGCTCTGAATTGTTCACCTGACCAAGACGTGGATATCAGGGCAAAGAGGAAAGGTGAGAGCTGACAAGAGTCTGGTGCTGTGAAGTCTTCTTTAATTGTTTTTCTTCTGAACACCGGGCAAGGGAAACCAACAGCTTGAATGCTCAGTGTGGCAATAGGAGAGGAATTGTAATCATTTGTGGGTAATTTACATATTCACAATAACTACCACACATAATATTAAATACTTCTCATAAATCAAGTTGTTAGTTCTATGCCATTACAACACGAAGTTTCATTCTGTGAGCTCAGCCTTTCACGGGTGGCATAATGAGATCATTGGCTATTGATTTAATGATCATAATTATAGTACACATTGCTGGGCTATCTGGTTACATTTGGAACCAGAAGTTTTTATCTAATTCTCATTTGTTCCCCCTTTTACCACTGAGATATCCTCTAACCAGGCATTTTCTAGTTCAGTTGCTATTGAGCTACCCTGTAGCCAGAGTTTCCTAATGCAAATTCCCCCTGGGGGGAGGAATCCAGATGTTTCCCCAATATAGTAATTTCCTTTCTACTCTCTCTAAATGATAGATCTCCTTTGATTACCTTTACTATATATGCTGCTTCATCAGCTTTGTATAAGATACAAAAACAAAACAAAACAAAACAAAACACAACACCAAACTCCCATCAAGAAACTGAACAGAATTTTCACTTGAATTAGAAAACTGAGCATCAGCTAAATCTTAACCCTAACGAAAATCTCTGAATAAGTGCCCACAATAAAAGCCATAGCAGCTCACCTCTGTTTCTAGGAATCTTCTCAAGGCCCTTTTCTTTTTGATGCTCTTTCTCCTAACGTAAACTGCAAATGTGAGACCTACTATGACCAGGATGAAAAGCCCGCCAATGACTCCAGCAGCAATCAGGGGAGTTCTGCCAACCAGAATGGAAAAAAAAAAAAATATATATATATATATATATGAAGGGAGAAAAGACAAAAGAAGCAAAAGACCAGTTGCTCAGGAGGTTACATGCATTTCATAAAGTTAGTCATTTACGGGAAGGGCACATAAAAGGGCAGTAGGGCTGAAACAAAACCTTCCTAGTGGCAAAACTGCAACTTCTCATTGATTTTTTAATTAATACACCATATACATACGAATGAACCAACATGCCATTGGATGAAAAGTGTAAACCATGGTAACAGAAATTAAAACACATGCTAAGAAACTGGTATGTGAACATCTTAGTTTTCTGTGACTATTATCCATAAATAAAGGAAAATGCATTTTAATAAGATTGCTGGGCTGTACGATTTTATTTCAGAATTTTCTCTAAACCAGACTTTCTCCACAGTGGCACTATTGACATTCTGGGCTGGGCACTAGTGAGCTGTGAGACACTTAGGATGCTGAGCAGCATCGCTGGTTTCCGTGCACTAGATACGAGCTGTGCACCCATTCAGCAGTCATGACACTGTCTAGACATTGTCAGTTAACTCTTGACATCACCCCACATGAGAAGCGCTGTTTAAAGCAGAAAGGAGTCATCTAAAATTGTGAATCCCCACATCCCCAGAAAACAAGGGCATAAGAGAGTCGTTACCGTCCAAAGCACTATTTGAAACTGCTAAGGACAACACTGGTAGAATAATGAGCAAGTGCTTTGGATCAGACCTTTTCAGCATGGTGACAATGACAATGAGAGTATGTATTATGTTTGGAAGTATGACTAAGCATCACAAATATATGTGGCATACTTCTAAACATTACATGAAAAGATACAAAACATGCCACGGTAAGGTAGGAAGAGACTAGAAATTTTATTTAAATGTTTTTATAATCTATTTTAAGTAAAGATAGTGTTTTAAAACATCACTTCTTACTAAGATAAATTTTCTTTGTGTGAAGAGTAATATTTGTGGTTTTTAACATCTTGTTCCACAATAAATCAGTACCTATAAAGTTACAGTGGTCAGATGTCTGAAATATATTAATTTTACACATCACAACAAATATCCTGAAGCAACACACATAGATGTTACCTACATATGACTATGAAGTCATGACTGATACAAAAGAGAGTTCCCTGCAAGTTCATACTGTCTATAATACAGCATTTCACACCACATATTCCTATTCTTAGATTCCTGTTTTTATCCCCCCCCCGCCTTTATTTTGGTACTAGGGATTGAACTCATGACCTTGCACTTGCCAGGCAGGTGCCTATACCACTGAGTTAAATCCCTGGTCCCCTTTACCCTCTTTTTAAGAACCTACTGTATGCAGCTATATCTTCTTAGGAAAAAAAAATTACTTATACTTTCAAAGTAAACTTTTGCTTAAAGATAGAGCAGAAATAATGATAAAGATAATTCTAAATAAAGCTTTGAAATTCTCAACAGCTCTTGACAAGCTCTGTGTAACTACTTCTACAAATGAAGTCAGAAGTTTTACAGATCATGACTGCAATATTGTCAAACGAAACTGCAGAAAAATCTACAAAAATAGTTCATTGTAAAGGTTGTTTCCTGACAGCTCAAAGTACTGTAACACACTGAAATGTCACTATAATTAAACTAGATTTTCCTAAATAGGATATAAAAACCTATGCTGAGAAATTAAACTATAGCATAGACACAATCTCATCATTGTAATGTGTTTTTGTGGGTAACAGATTTTTGAATGTGGAAGTTAAATATGTATTTCAGAAATATTTTATATTTTCAACCAGGCATCATTTTTAGCTCAAGTGCCAGATACACCCCTGAAAATTCACTATTACTGAAAGGCTTCTATTTTTGTTTCTTTAGCCCAATTATTTTATTGCAAGATTTACAGACAATTAAGAAGAGTATCCAATATTTCGCTAATTGTATATTTAGACCAAATTCTGAACCTATATTGCTTATTTGTTTTGCAAGATAATGGGTAGTATGAATTAATGAAAATATATATCCATGTCAACATCACTATACATTTTAAAAAGATGCTCTCTTTTGGTTTTGTTTACTGACTTTTAAAAATAGCTTTCAAAGAACAGGACGAAACATTTAATGTTTTAATCCTATTCTGGTAGAGATTAATTATCTTGCAATTACTATTTAAATTGGCAATGAAAATCAAAACAAAATATTTAAAAATCAATAAAAATAAAGTTTTGATTTTTTAGTTAACTTTTATTTTCAGTACTTTTCTACAACTGTTCTTGTGGTTGCTTTGAAGTCTTCATTTTTTTCTTTTCTTACCATTTTGCTAGAATGGTAGAGATACAGACAACCTGAATCAATGAAGAATTACAACTTTTACAGTTTCTGCATCCAAAAGTTGTACAGGAATGTCTGCCTGGACATTTTACAAGGAAAATTCTTTGTATTATTGCAGAATTTTCTCTTCAAAACAAATACTCACAATGAAACAGAGTAAAACCAAGAAGGAGGAACATTCTATAAGACAACTTACAGTGAATTTCATGCAATAATTAAAACGAAATTCATAAGCAACTGTCATGAAAACAGAAGACTATATATAGTGTGACAAGTGGTTGTGAAATCCAATTCTGGATTGATTCCTGATTTGGACAAACCCATGATACTCTTTTTTTGGAATAACTTGGTAAGTCTGAATATGTGTTAGTATCAGTTAAAATGAGTATTTTTGTCATAGGAAGACATGGACCTTAAACTGACAAGATTGGGTTACAAAATAATGGGATATTACTATGGGGAAAATATATTCTTATATGTAGAGGTGCACCTATAGATATATAGATCTAGAATATAGAATACAACACTAAATAGTATTTCTAGGTAATATAAATATGTTTTGCTTTTATTTTTCTACTTTCACTTATGCGCATTTCTGAACTTCTGATTATGTTTGTTATTTCTTTTGAAATAACAAAATTTAAATTTAAGAAAAATACAGAAAAAGTAAATCATTTTCTGCAAGTTCAATTTTGCAACAACTGCCTTGTTCACTTTTTTCTCAAACGTTCATATTACAATTTTTGGATTAAGATTTTATTTTGTTATTCCCTGTCCACTTTTACAATCTAAGCACTTCTACATACATTTTCTATTCATTATAGTTTAATGCTTGAACACTTTTAATTACCATTAAGTTTCTTACACTTAAAATTAAGTTCCAGAAAATTAATCTACTCTGAAAAGTTAATACTATTTATACACTTATTTCTCTACTCCCCTCAATTTTAATGATTCATTGATATTTATAGCTATAAGATAGAGTCCATCCCCCCAGAGTGAAAGCTTAACACTTTATGGAGACCCTGGATAAAGAAAATTTAGCTACATACATTGTCTTTAAGTTGTCCTCAATCTCTCCTAGGCCTGTTACTGCCAAGCAGACTCAGTCTGCAAGTTTTATGGTATGAGGCAGACGAATCTACAGCTGACTCAGATAACACCACTGGGATCAGAAAGGTCAAACACAAAGGAAGCCTGAATTCCTGCGCAATTCCTTATCCTACCATAGTGCTGTTGTTGGTTTGTCTTTGGATGTTCGTTAACAATGATGTGCATTTCCTAAAGTAAAAATAATATGAAAGTTTCAAGAGTCCAATTCAACCTTAGAAGGATGTAATCAATTAATAGCATCATTCTGTGATTTGGAAACAGTACAATAAATTTGTTTCCCCCACAACATTCAAGAAACTAATATTACAAGAATTCCAAATGGCAAATCAACTTTGACAATTCATTTAAAATCATATAATCTGACTTCAATAACTTGATTTAGAAGTTCAGAAAAAGTACAGCGTATTATATCCCATTATCTTAAAAATTATTATCAATAAACGGCAGTGTGTCCCAAAACTATATTATTCATGTAAAAAATATACATTAATATTATTCATTACTATATTTGAACCATTGTATTCCTCTTACTAGAGAATATAAAATATAAGAAGATAAATGAAACTATATTTTATAAACATGCAAGTATTTTCTTTCATTGATTTGCTTTCTCCTAGGTATCAGAACACAAACAATATAGAGTTAGGAAATTTATGACTAAAATGCAAATATTTATAAAATACATTTTGTTAGAACTTTCCATTTAATGTGTTAATGGCTAGCTATCTTTTAAAAACAAATAAGGTTGCTGCTTTTCTTTTAAATTGGTCAAACTAGTATTTTGACTAATATAGCATTGCAGTGAATGCTAAATCTATAATATTTTAAAGTTAAAGCAAATATATTTACTACAAAATTTTATTAAATTTTAATATAGGTGTGTTTTCTTCATTCTTTGAAATATAATAATTCTCTATTTTAAGATGAATAAAACAAACAATAGTCCCATAAATACACAATCAGTGTAATTTGCAATTAATGGTACTGTCTTTATTTTTGTTTGTCTATTTCTTATTGGTACCAGGGATAGAACACACAACTGCACACTTGCAAGGCAGGTGCTTATGTCACTAGGCTAAATCCCCAGCTCTGGTATTATCTTTAAAGCAAAGAATTTCACTGTTAGAACTCAGAAGTTAAACTAAATAATCTGTTGGATTGAATTTAGGGCTGCTTCACTGTTTATTTGTAGATAGTAAAGTTCAACCTGAAAACATGTGTATGAAACATACAGAGAGGGTAAAACAAAACACAAATAGCAACAGATGTTAGGTGCATTTAATGGGATATTTTTCTAAAATAGGGGCTATTATACATGTTTGAAGTCTTGAAAATGCTGAAATAGTGTAACATCTTTGTTTGTGGTCATTTTTAAAATTCTGTGTGTACACTGAGGCTTTTGAATGAGCCCGATTTAAGTTTCAGTCTGGTGTGTGCCTCTAATTAAACGCTGGCTGTATTTGCCAGCCAGCTGTGCACAGTGCTTCTGTGAAATAACTTAGCTTATAGGAGCACACTCGCATCGGAGCTAATAAAAAATACACACGCTGAAACTACCTGGGCTTTCATTCACTTGCAAGACTAGGATGGATTTAGAGTATGCTTAGTATCATATTAAAGCAAACTCCTTCAAGTGTAAGTAAGCCACGCGCTCCCTTTTGTCTAAGACAGTTCCTGCCACTGTCTTTATCTGTATTTGTTTGTTTGCTTTTGTGCAGGGAATCGAACTCAGGATCTTGCACTTGCCAGGCAGGTGCTTATGCTGCTGAGCTACTTCCCCAGCCCTTGCCACTGTAATTATCAACAGCAGTCCTTTCATTCTCAAAAGTGCCCATATGTGATCAATAAATCAAATATTTACCCTACCTTTAGCTCAGGGTAGGGAATGAAGGCTACACTGAGTTAAATATATGTGTCTATTTTTTTCAGAGGTAAACACATCTTTTAAGCATAAAGATATATATGTGGGTGAGTGTAAACATGCACTCATGCAAGGGAGTCTTAGTATTATTTCCAGTGAGTTCTGCTTGCTGAGGAGGAATATTACTGTCTCTCAAAAATATATATGTAACTTAGATTGGTATTCCATAAATTAGGGTCAAATAAGATAATTTTCTGAAAACTTCTATTTTAGAACTATTATCAGGTGACACTGTCTCTCATACCCTATCTTCTGAATACCTCACAGCAGCATAGACAAAAGCATGATTCTTTCATGAAGTACAATTCCAAGAAGCCTTAGGGATGCATTCTGTTTCCCAACTTGCTTTTGATCAATATATATATATATATAATATAATCAAAAATTTGTTGATTAAATTATTCAAATCCTTTTACAACTATTCCGTTAAGGAAAATAACTTTGGAAAGAAGAACATTTTTAATATTTTATTAATTATGTGAGCAGTTTAAATATAGCAAAACTTCCATTCAAATAAGAGGAGCCCAAGATTTGACTGCCATCAGATAATTATGGGATTCATAGCTCACACAATGTCACTAACAACTCACTTTATTTTCAATTAGAAATAATGAAATAAAAATGACAGTGTCATGGACTTTTATCCTTTTGTAGAAATCATTCCCTTTCATAGAGCTAAATCAAAAATTTATTTGGTCCTATGTACTACCCTTAAATTTAAAAATTTAAATAGATTGTAGACCTTCAATTCTCATAATTCCAGTTTGGCATTTTAAATTAAAATTTTGTGTATGTTTGGATTTTATCACGATAACTGTGGAACAGAGATATTTTAACTCACTGTGATCTTTTTTTTTTTTTTGGTTGTTGTTGTTGTTCTTTTAATGGGCTTGAGAGATCTGTAGGAGATTAATAAGACACACACTGAGTGTGTCTTACAAGGTCCTGGGGCATGACCTTGGGGAGTATGTGAGGTCTCTGGCCTCTTCCTCTCTGTTCCTCTTTCTTTGTGCTCTGTGTTCCAGCCACAGCAAAGGCTGGAAAGGGCCAGATTTGCTCTATTAGGCCCTTCCACCATGATGTTTCTGTGTTGGAGCCAGCTAACCATGGACTGAAACCTCCAACACCATAAGCCAAATAAATAGTATCCTCCTTTAAACTGCATCAGTCATCTTTTCCCAGGAAGTTAACCCTCAGATTAACCACAGAGGAGCAAACTCAGCAAAGTTAACTAACTTAGATACAAACATAAATAGGAATAAGAACATTTTCCATTTTCAAGTCTCAAGTCTACTAGTTTCTCAGTTATACAGTACTATGTTGTCTTTCTTAAAATGATTCAGTTAAATTGACTTTTTAGAATATAAAGATTTTTCTTCAATATATATGCTTGGTAATTCAAAATATAAACTGTACATAAATTTATTCTGATAAATTCTTTGATTTTCATATTAAGTTATACC
The DNA here is from genome assembly GCA_004027455.1 of Hydrochoerus hydrochaeris. Taxonomy (NCBI): domain Eukaryota; kingdom Metazoa; phylum Chordata; class Mammalia; order Rodentia; family Hydrochaeridae; genus Hydrochoerus; species Hydrochoerus hydrochaeris. The sequence goes on from PVLA01000260.1 coordinate 577,185, forward strand.
ATACTATTTTAAATTCTCAGACTTTAATTTTATATGTTACTATATTCATTATGGTGTAAGCTTATTAAACCCTTTATACTGGCATATAAAGTGTGCAAGGGACATTACTCTGTTTCAGTCTTTTTCTCAGTGAAAAAAAGTTGCTCAATGAGAAAACAATTAAAAGGTCTTTTTTTTATTTAAAAAACAGGATTTCCTTTAAAGAAAGCAAAGACAAGCAATATATATCATTATAGCCGCAGTTCTGCTGCAGTGCCCCTCCAGAGGTTCAGTTTTCCTTAAAACACTTCACGTTGAAACAAGAGACCTTGAAACATTAGAACACAGGGAAATTCCCTAGAAGACACAGAGAAGTGTTACTGCCTCGGGCAAGGAGAGCCACAGTAAGAGGGTTTTTTTCCTTTTTTTTCTTCCATGCAAATTGGCCTTCTTCTAACCCAAATTCCACCTACATTATATAAAAATGACACATTCTTTACTCTCTTTTGAGCAAATGAAAATGTTCTGGGTCAAACTGAGGTTGGCATCAGTTGACAGTCAGCTTCATTTGTTTCTATTACACTGATAATGCCGACCAGAAAGAAGCAGAAGTGCTTAAGCAAGGGTAGCAGTGTACTCCGTCTTCCCTAACCAATGTTCACACAGCTTTGATTTACCTTCATGTGCTGAAATCAGTTTTCTTTGTGTTTTTCAGTATGGCATAGTCACCTTTCACTCATTAACAGAACTACACAATTATTTCAAAGGATATTACCATTAAACCAATATATACATATAATCTGGTTATTTGATTTCTAGGTTGAGATTCTGAAAAAAGATTCTAATCACTCCCTAGTAATTACTTTTTTGTTTTTATAGGCAATGTTTACACTTGTGTATTTATTTTTTTGAGAAAGTAAACAAATTTGTACATTTCACTTTAGAGAAAATAGGCTCATGGCTAAGGACATCATACTGAGAATACGTACAACCAACATATAAATTGCTACATGTTAAGGAATCAGTATCGGAAAGAACTTCCCATTTACCAAGGGGTTTTGAAAACTGACCTGAATTTTTGACACAGCCTTATTTTTTCAGTTTATGACTATTATGCAATATCATATGTGTCTACATTAATACAGTTTATCATCACTATACTATCATGTAAATCAAACATGTAACAGAAAAATGATAACTATGGATGTTATATGCACATATGTGTAATATACACATGTAACTATATATGTATATGCACATTTAGTGTCACAACTAACTAAATATTAAAATGCATAATTGCAAAATAAACCACTAACTACTACTCCATCCTATAATCTGAAGAAAAACAGGCTAGAGGATTAAAAACTGAGCCTGTAGCATTTGCAAGTTCAGTTACCTTATCTACAAAATTTGTCCAGTATGCTAAGGAATTTATTAGTATCATAACAGAGGAGAAAGTATACAAAAATACAGCCCTATGAAGAAAGTATAGATCCCTGCCTCTGTTTCCACATTAAAAAAAAATTACCTCAAAATCCCCAAGCATTCTGTGCACTGTAATTTCAAATACCTATTTTTTTTTCAAATACTTATTTTGCCAGGAGAGATTACATTCTACGGCCAGCTGTGTCTACCTTTACCTAGCAAAGCAAGACTGCAATTTAGTGTTACATTTATGGTATAAAATTCATAACAGATTTAGATCTGCCCCAAATTCAGAGGATTCACCAACAATTTTTAAAGTACGGACTCATCTCGATAAAATGCTGGATAAAAATGCTGGATACAAAGCAACTGTGATTCTGTCTTCATCACACATTAGTTTCTCAAATTCTTGCTGCATTAAACGCAGTATAAGCTCTTTTTTATAAAATACCCATGAAGGGGACATAAGGAAATGTCCTTTAAAAAAAATCAGTCCTCCTTACTCAGAGGATGTGTTTTTACTTACATACTGCAGGCAGGTTTGTTCCCCCTCAGGAGACCTCCAACTGCTTAAATGGGACTTACTGGCCTCAAAAAAAAAAAATTAAGATTTGGATGAAGATTGAAGAAGGATTTGACAAATAGTACAGTCAGGGGGACATACCAGGAATTTTTGGACAGCTGTACTTTTGGACAGCCTTTTAAAAGTAGCTGTCCTTACCACTCACGTGGCTCTTATACCTTCCCAGACCAAACTGGTTTAGATATTTATAATTAGTCTTATTTTCTATTATCAGGTCAACTATAAATCCCATAACCTTAGGTCCTCTGGGCACTTTTTTCAAGATTGTAATTGAAAAAGTTATATTTACTATGTATTTTATATATCCTAAGTCAAGTACTTCTTTTAAATAATTGACTTTTATTTACAATGAATTTGAGGTTGGTTATATAACTTGTTCAAGGTCATGGCTGGGCGTTTGACATGGACAGGTAAAAGTTAACAGCTAGCATTATTTGCTCAAAAGCATTTTCTCCTATTAAAATATGAATACAAGAACATACTAGGAAAATTATTCTGGTAAAGTACAGAGGAAGGGAAACTGTATTTAAGAAGACTAGTCAGCTATTTCGACAGTCTTCACCTGTGGTACTGAGGGAAGAGAAGCGTAACAGTAGGAGGAAAAGAGGACCAATCACGGCAGGGCAGACAAGAGCCGTAAAGTCAACAGTGAAGAGACGCGGATGGCTGGACTCTTATGATTGGGTGAGCACAGGCCTATGGAAGCCGCTCAGGGACCAGCAGAAATCAGCAGCAAGATAATACCTGGCAAGGAGAAGGAGTGGGCAGATTTGAATCTGTGGACCCGAGGTGCTGACGTTTATCTGACATCCACTTGTCATTTTACTGCTTTTCAAAATTCTATGTGCACTGGTTTCTTAATTTCAAGACCTATACTTGTGTTGGTTTTATTAACGACTTCCCACTTTTAATTAAATGGAGCCACAGACAACTAACATCATTCCTTTTAATTTTTTACTATTTATTTTTTCTTTAGGAAAATTGAAAATGCCAAAAAGGTGTAGTTCAAAGGCTTTAATATTTTCAAACTTTTACTTTCTTTTCCTTCTTGTTTGACTATATTAATTTATATGGTTTGATTTTTTTCATTGAGCAAAGTTTTATTGTTTCATTATGATTTTGTTCCTAGCTCTTAGCTGACCCACTGAAATCAATCATTTACAAGATGTAGAACTATCTGTTAATTTCGAGGACTTGAGAACATCTTCCTTTCAGAGAATTTAAAGGAAGGAATTCAATATTATTTTTAATATAACAAATACAACCATTTCAATAGAGGCTACTTAATTTTTAAAAATAATTTAATAATTTTCCTAGGAATGATCTTTTTAATTTTTTTATTCTAAAGAGAATAAAAAAATAAAAATGATACAAAATTTCAAAACATGATAGGAAATTAACAATGGTTATTATATTGCATATTTTTGTCTTCAAAATAGTTGCTCAGATTACCAGATGTAGGCATGCAAAATTAATCAAACAACATAAGCACTAACTTTTCCTTTCAATGGACTAATAGAATAAATAGTACAATTATCTTACCTATCTTGTGTGTGTATATATATTTTTTTCCCTTCCTTCTTTTCTCCTTTCCCCCATCCCAGCTGTTATGCTAGACACAAAGTATTGAGTCAGTCAGTGGTTTTAATTTTATTACCATCTGTGTGACCCAATTCATTCCATTTTGCTAGCAAGTTTAGAAGAGCATCTGTCCTTAGTGCCAATTTGTCTCTTACACGTTACCAGATCAAATTTGTTCAGGTATTTATAATTATTCTTTCTTGGATTATTTTCTATTATCAACTCAACTATACATCCCATAACTCTAGGGACCATTACTACTAACACTTATTTATTTGCCTGCCTGCCTGTCTGTCTGGCTATCTCTATCTCTCCCAATACTATCCTTTAAAAAGACGGATCCTCAGGGATTATTGCATGAATCAAGGTAATATTTCAGATGATATTATTTCTTAAAAATATAATTCCTCTGCTTGTGACTGTTTAGTATTTGGGACAGCGGTGGAAATATCAGAGGGTATTTTCACATTTGTCTTTTCCCTAGCTCACTTCACTCCCAGGCTGTCCTTGAGCCAGTTCCTATTGCAGTTTTGCCCTCCCCTTCGCCTCTCCATCAGCCCTAGAAAGCTCTGTGGTGCTTTCCACACTGTCAGGTCAGTCACTTCTTAGACCTCAGCTTTATGGGGGTGACAGCATTACATACAAGTTCTCGAAAACTATCTTCTTTGAGTGTCTTCTCTAGTTGCTCCGGTATGCACTGAGCCATTTGTAGTCTATTTTGCTATTTCTTCCTGAGTTCTCTGTTCTTCAAATGCAGAAGAGGACCAAGACTGTGTCACCAGGTTTCTGCACTTGTCCCCTGACACTCACTCCCTAAAGAGGACCTGTCATCCACCTCTTTAGCCATAAGTGAGCACATTCAGTACTTCACAAGAAAAAAATACTACTTTTTCTAAGTTCAAGTAGAAGTCTTTCATGTGTCAGAGATCTCTTTATATTTCTCTGAAGCCCAGCTTATTACCTCATTTAAAAGTACTGAAAAATTATTGTTACACAAACTACTAAATGAATAGCTGAGTTCTATATTTATCAACTTTTAATCTTATATATGTCCTCAAAATCAGATAAATTCTACAATTTCAGAGCTTCCTATATATTTTTGAACTTAACAAAATTCTAAACACTCTCTGATGAGGCAAAGGACTTTTAAATGTAATGCTTTTTTGAAGTGAAGTTAATAGATTACCATTTTCTTGTTTGGATTTCATAATTTAATATTCTCTTCTTGAAGCAGAGAAAGTGATTTTCAGAGAGCTTGGTTGTTTCTGTCTGCCTGTTGTGGTTTAGTTTGTCCCTCACTCTCCTGGTATCATGCTAAGGTCCCTGGTTAAATAATTCCTAATCCTCTGCCCCTAACAACTTTTGATCTACTGAGCTTTAAAACACTAAATAATTTCTCTAGTTTCTGCACCTTGGTGTGAATGGATATGTTATTTCCAGCCAGTGCAAGAAGGCAGAGGGCAGCCAGAGGAATTCCGGGAAAGCACCAGGAGAGACATAAAGCCTGTTGCTCGCTTCTGTCCTTGGGAAAAGTGCTGAGGGTGACAGCAGCTGTTTTGCCATCAAAGCAGAAAGATCAAGACAATCACAGTAACTGGCCCTGATGTAATATTACCATGAAAACTACGGCCACACCTACACCATTTCCAGACTCTTGTCACGTTAAAGAATGCCAACAGATTTTTTAAGTCATCGGTAACAGGTTTTTACTTGCAGTCAAGTAACATGCTAACTAAAAGGGAACTGGGTTTACATTTCTCAGTTTTCCTTTCTTTTCTTGCATTTTAACTGTGACTGCATTATCTCAAGACAGTTAGGTTTTTAAAAACAAAACAATGAAACCAATGCTCTCTGCCTTGTTAAACTTCAGAGCCCCGGTGATTCTATTACGTTTGCTTCACTCTCACACCCTATGATGCCCTGACCTAAGTCTTAATCTCCATCAGCCTTTATAGATCATCTTTATGCGAAGCATGGAAAAGGGTGAGGAAATATAACCAACACTAGGTAGAAGCTTGCAAAGCTGCTGGAAGGATGCAGTTTCTAAATTGTAGAATTTAAATACATTGTAATGGACAGCATGTTAATTGTTATTCATTTTCAAGTAGTAATAAATTTCAAAAGTAGTAAAATGTGTCCTTGATTTATATGCCTCAAGCAAATATACACTGGCAGATCAATAAAGAGAACATAAAGAGAGGAAGAATTTGTCATTAGTATTTAACTTGGCAAAATACGAATATCCAATTTTTCTGATGTCTGGGTCCATCATAGATTGGAAGTAACCCAAGGGGAAAAATGAGAGGGTGGGGCTGTGTCTGTCTATTCTGTTTTAAAATATGCCACAGAGGTTTGGAGAAAACATAAGCAAACCCTTCTCTAACAAAAGCTTTTGGTCACTGCACCCTCCTTTAAATACTGTTTTTAATAAAGGATAGATTACTCTTTATAGCCTTAGGGGAGGTTTATTGTGACCACATTCACAAAAAACACATTTTAAAGCATCTAATAACAATGTTTAGCAACCTAACTTCTTTTTTAAACTTATATAAACACCCAACCCCTAATTAGAACACATTTCTAATTATGGGGAAACCTATTTTTTTTCAAAAGCGATTGTCTAGAAGACGTTATGATTCTGCAGATGCTGTGCATACTGAGTCATAGCCTCTAGATAATGTAAAAGGGGGAAAAAATCAAACCTAAGCCAATTCAAACAATACTGAAATATTATAACACTAAGACAACTTTTATATGTTGCCTGAAACCATTTCATTTACATGCAAAAGAAATCATTACTATTAAGAAAAAAAATCCACATCTACATGAAAGATTCTCTTCCAAGTTAGAATATTAATTTTTCAATCTGTTGTTTGTCCATTATTTCTCGATTATTGAAATTACATATCCCATTAACATTTATCTCTGCGTGATGGTATGAATTGCTCATGGGCATGTAGAAAGCATGATTTAAAATTTTTGTTTTGTAAGTGGTCATGAAGGGAAAAGTGTAATTATAATATGTTTTAAGCTTAGTACTTTAAATTTCCTGACTGATGAACAACTTTATATTTTCTTCCTTTCTACCTTTTAATTTTTCAGATTACATATCATATTATTTCCATCTGGCATACTATCTGGCAAATAGCTCCTCTTACAATCATTCTAGTACAGTTTATGCAATACTCAGCTTTGCTGAGAGAAAATACAGAGGAGAGCAAGAGATCAGAGAGAATTCTAGCTTCTCCCTGGGGCACTGAGGTAGTTGCTGAGAAAGGCTGTCATATGTTTTTGGATACATTTGAAGACAGCTAGGCATACTAACATTTATCATTTGTAAATGTCCAAAAACAAATAAATCTAAAGGACAGAATGGTAAACTTAAGATAGTATGAAATTAATACATCTCATGAAATTCATGTCAGCTATTCTTTATTATCAAGTAATGGATATCTACTTGTAATAATTTAAAAGAAAAAGAAAATGAGGAAGCCTTTCCAAGCAATTCAGTCATAGCATTTCACAAAAAGGAGTATATGTAGCCAGACATGGTTGGGTAAACCTGTAACCCTGGCACTGGGGAGGCTGAAGCAGGAGGATTGCTGCCAGTTCAAGGCCATCCTGGGCTATGTAGTGAGTTCAAGGTCAGCCTGCATTATATAACAAGAAAAAACAAAAAAGAAAGAGAAAGAATAGAAAAATAGATACAGCTATTACTCACTAAATTATATTAATTTTATTATTTCAAAACTATATAGGGTCAAAGTCATCTCAGTTGTTAAAATATAAAATGTCTCTAAATGTATAGCTGAGCATTTATAATTACTTAAAATCAAACTTTGTAAGAAGTTTAACTAAACTTCTTCATCAAATTCCTTTTATAACATAAATAGCACTCTAAATTAAACTATAAACCCATTAGAGTAAAATTAAAACATGCAGTCCTTGGCAAATTTGTAGCTATATTTTGATGGGAATAAAAGACAATGATCTGTTATAAAATTAGATACTTTATAATGAGATTTTAACTCAAATGTTTTTAACTCAAGTGTGGCACCTTTCATAATTTTAATAAATTTTATATTTGAATTTGAAGTAGCAATTAGCAAATATGAATATAATTAAAAATTTTCCATGTGTCTTCATACAATAAAACATATTTCTGTAGGGTTAGCTACATATATATGCTATTTATTTCATAATGTGGTTTTGTTTTGTTTTGGTACCAAGGCTCAAACTCACAACCTTGTGCTTGCCAGACAGGTGCTTATGCTACTGAGCTAAATCCTCAGCCCTCTTATTTCATAATTTGTAAAAGGTATAAGAGCAGGGATAACCTATCTTTTGATAGTTGATTGGTGGCACATGGATAGTAGCAGATACTATGCAATCATGAATAGGAATTGTATCTATTGACCTAGAAGGCTGTCCATAATGCTCAATTACATGAGCAAAGTAAGCTGCGGATTAATAGAGCTCAGTTACATGGCTGATTACAAATTCTCTAATTTCTGGATATCCATGTAAGTGGATGAGCAAAGATGTGAGAATGACATGCAGCCTTGAACACACACAGCTGTCTGTACAGAATGCACTCACCATGTGTTACTTTAGAATGTTAAATGTTACTTTAAAGTGTGTTAAAGAAAAGAATTAAAAAAAAACAGGAAGACGAAAAAGAGAAATACCTAAAATATGGCTGGTGAGCTTTCATCAACAGGAGGATGAATTTCACCTTTATTTATTTTGGATTTTAAAGCAAAGTATGTGAAAAAATGACACAGGCAAGATACATGGCTGGAAGATAAACTTATATCCGTGCAAACAAGCCAAACATTTTATCTGGAAGGGGTTTCTGACCATAATTAAATACATACTTGAGAGCATTTTTTAAAACTGGAATAAGGACAATATTTCACAGTGGACTGATTTACTAATGCTCTGTACCTGTACATTTGCACAGTTGCTGATGTTTGTAGTAATGGTGTAACTTAGAATAACTGCTATAGCTCACCATATTTCAATTAGTGCTACAGGTATGGAAATCTGTTAATTCCTCCCAATACATAGAGAGTGTTGTTAGATTCTGATTATATATTTAACAGTCTTCTAACTCCATGAGTTCAGAGTGGGTGATAGCAAATCGCAACCTGTTATTTTCCATACAAAAAAATTAAATAGGTGATCTTCAGGGTGGATTCATGTAAAGCAACATTGTAAATTATCAATGATTTGTAAATTAATGTCAGAATACTTTAAAAATAAAAAGTAGCAGTTTATATTTAAATGCAATTTCCCAGTCCATCCTTCCTTTCACAGTCCTCCCTTTTGGCAAGATGACTTTAGCTATGATGTCAGAGCACAGAACATGAAGCAGAAACCTCCTCAGCATTTGCCTAAAAAGCTGCTTGCATAACTGACCCTACTCTGTTGCCGACTTATTTTCTCCAGATAAAATGGAGGTTAGGGAGCGGGTGGAGATCTTTTCCTTTCTAAGACTTCGCTTTTCTTTGCTTCACATTTTCTTTGCTTCCTAATTTAGTTTTTTTTTTTTTTTTTCTTTAGGAAAAATCTAAAGGGCCTGATGTCTTACCTCTGCTCTATCTGCAAACATGTATTCTCTATCGAGTCTTCCAAAACAACTTTCACCCCTCTGAAACAGACCCTTCTCTTGATATTTCCCCTCTGATTACTTTACCATCTTTTCCTTTCCTTCATATCAAATTCTTCAAAAGATGTCAACACCTGACTGTATTTTCATGTGTCTTGGTCATTTCTCCCAGGGTCTGTAACGGAGAAACTTCGACAACTATACATTAAGGTTTTCACTGCGCGTTGCTCGGCTGTGTGAAAGTCACTGCAGGGCCAACAACACATCCAAACTCAACACCAGCGGACTAACTCAGCAGCCCTTTCCTTTGCCAAGTCTTGGTGAATGTTCTCCCACCCTCTCAATTTCTCAAGCCAGAAACCCAGGAATAATTACTGCTTCTTCCTTTAATGCCTTCACATCCAGTTAATCACAGTCTGGCAATCAGTTCAAACTTCGAAACATCTGTTGAATCGGTTCGTTGCTCTCTGTTCATGCAAACTGCAGGCTTGCAATTCCCTGCCTGCCCATTCCCCACAGAGAGCCCTGTCTACCAGTCTTCCTGATAATCCTATTTAGGTTACCGGAATCTGTGCACCTTTGGGAGGCGATAGCAAGTACTCTACTCCGGGCCTGCCCCTGGGCTCAGCTCCACTGGGCCCGGCCTGGTCCGGCCCGGCCCGGCTAGGCTCAGCTCAGCTCGGCTCCTCCCCGATTGCATGCTGCGCGCCTCCTCTTCTGCAGTCCTCCTTTCTCCAGCCCAGCAGCTTCCCCCTGCTCAGGTTCCCTCATTATCTCACCCCAGTGAGTCTCCCCTAAGGTTCCCATCTCATGTCTAACGCTGTATTATAGACTCTTGGCCCCCAACCCTCAGTAAAATACTCCTCTGACAAAGCTTCGATCATGGGTGAACCAAATATGTAAGTGCCCAGGCCTGTGTCTAAGCAAGGAGAGCACAGCTGAATGAAGCACAGTGCCCACCGGGTGCCTCGCCACTTAGGGCAAATGGACTGTTCCCACTGGCTCCCAGTGCCCCATTAGGCTTTTAGGGTCATGTCCTTCTCTAACGTATTCCCAGAGGTTACTTCAAATCTTTTAAAATGCTTTTAACATTTTATTACTAATTTACTTTCAGGTTTTTATTAGTGTGTGTAGTATTCAATGGTTTTTACATTCCTCATTTGGATTTGATACGTGTACATAATACGCTCCTTTTTTCATTCTTTTCTCCTCCTCTCCCTCCTTTCTCCCTCCCTCTCCCCTTCCTCCCTTTCCCTTTTGCAAAAGAGCTAATCCCTGTTTCCTGTTGTCTTATCTTTTATTTTGTGCTTTACTTCTATTTTGAGTGATGGGGAAGCCAGAAGTTCTGTCCAACTTTTTGGCATGTGGAATTTTCATCTAACGTGATGGTTTTAATTATGGCTAATGATCCAGACCATTTTAATGGGCTCAAAAGTATTATATATAATTTGTCTATGCAAAATCTTCACCTAAATATCTCAGAAATATCTCAGAGTTATCTTGGCCATAACAGAGTTTTAGAATATCCCAACAAATTCATTCCAGGTTGAGACTTTTCCGTATCAGTTTATAACAGAATAGTTTGTCATTCAAAACCCCCAGGTGTTATCTATTAGAATTATGTTTTTCCTGGCCACATACATATCATAAAATCCATTTGCAACTTTTCTCCTTATAATTATACAAATATATAATTAGAAATTGATATTATATAATTTTCTCTTTCATGATATAACATTTTGATGAAAGTAAGAATTATTTTAATCTTTCCAGACTCTTCTCTTTTTCCTTAACATAATTCCTGACATATAAATACAATGAATATTTATTCACTGAATATTGATAAACAGCATATGTGGGCCAGGTATGGTAATGCACACTTGTAATCCTAGCACTGGAGAGGCTGAGGCAGCAGGATTGCTGCAAGATCAAGGCCAGCCTGCACTACACAGTGAGTTTAAGGCCAGCTGGCCTTATACTTTTATAGCAAGACTCTGTCTCAAAAAAAATGTGTATGTGGAAAAGGTTTTTTAATTTGCACCCTCCACTTTAAAAACAAAAAATACAGTATGCCTGACTATATAAATAACAATTTTCTTAGGCAAAACATCAAACAGCCAACAATTTTTATGTATAATTTTTATGTATCAGCTTTAAAAATTTAAAGTCACTGTCACTATTTACCTCTTTAGTCAGAACCAAGTAACACACAATCTAACACACAATCTAGCAACACACGTTTGCACATAAACTTATTACCATTCTGTCACGTTTGCCCAATCATACACTCTATAGTATGGATTTATAAGAGTAAATGCTCAGGTCATGATGTATTGCTCTACAATTAATATCTGGTGGGAAGACAGTATTATAAAATATCATTCACTAGGAGTAGGTTTAGGAGGCAAATTAACATTTACTGATAGTCAATTAGTGAAGTTACGTAAAATAATCATCTTCACCATCATATAGCTCTTAAGTGTTTACTCGGGAACCAGCCTGGCAGAGCGGAGGGAACATAGCAATAGTTTTTGGATCAGGCATACCTGATCCCCACTAGAATTCTTCTCTTACTTGCCAAAAGAAATATTTTAGAAATTGTTTAGTTTCTTGAGCCATTTTCCCCTTTATAAAATGAAAATGGTGATAACTGCTGTTATATATTTGAAAATTAAACGTGAAGGCCTGGTACTCCTAACAGATAAATTAGGATAATCAGAATGATTGTGAAAGGGTAAGAAATGGCTCAAAAGGGGGAAATAACTGGGGTATGAAAAGGAGGAAAGAAAAAAGGGAAAAGGAAAGAAATTTGTATACACATACATAAGATAGCTAAGATGATTATACTATTAATTCTATTAGTTCTTGGAAAAGAACAGTTAATACTCATGATTTGGTCATTTTTGTATATCTGTATTTGGTAACCTAAACAACTCCTAAAGATAACAATATACAATATAATAACCATTGTTAAATTCCTATCATATTGTTTTTAAAGCTTGCATTTTTATTGTGTTGGGTTTTTTGTTCTTGTAGTTATTGTTTATCTCTTATTTTGTTTTTGTTTTCTTTGCTTTTTCTCTCTAAAATAATGAAAGCTAAATATGTGAAGTTTCTGAAACAAAGCAACACCATTTTAACAAATAATAAAAACTGATGTTTTGGATTATTCTTTGATCCATTTTTTCCTGATATATCAAACAATTAATTTATACATTCTGGGATTTGAACTCTAGGATATAAGGCCCCAGAGTTCAGTAAAAAAGTAGCATTAGAAACAATCTTTTTCTTTGCCTATTAAAAAGAAATTCCCTCAACAAGTAAACTTTTTATTCCAAAAGGTTTTTGTTGTTTGTTTTACTTTTACTCTACTAAAAGTAACTATAATTATTCCATAAATGATTCAAGCATATGGAATGCTTTACTCTGAGCAGAGAAACAGAATGCTATAAAAGTTAGCATTTGGAGTTTATTAGAGGTGGGTTTCCCTTTCCTTATCATTTCTTCTTTAGTACTGAGTTACTTTGAAATTACAATGAAATTAAGCCACTTTGGGCTTGAGAGTGGATGGTAGCTGAGAATAAAATCACTGTGAGGGAATTTTGTTGGTAAACTAAAATGCTGTTTGTTAGTTAGCTCCTGCTTACATACATAGCGTGCAAAAATCACTGTATGTTTATGAAAGAATGATTAGTTAGGAAATGTGCTGAAGTAATAAAAAAAAGCACAAAGAGCAATTTGAGTTAATATCTACCCATCATTTTATGTAACCACATCACGGAAGGGGGTCTCAGTTAATTAGATTCTATTAGTTAAATAGGAAATATGAAAACAGAAAAGATACTTAGGGTCTAATGCAATGCATGCCTTAATTATATGAGAGAATACTTTTGACTTTTATTTGTATAATAAATACTTTGTACTTTTATTTGTAAAAATACAGCAGGTATAAAGCAGAAAGTTTAACATAATTTAAAATCTCCCTGCTTAACTAATGTTCATTGATGATATTAAAGTTAAACAATATTTTATTAGTACTATTGGCTATAAAGCAATTCTTTGTTTGTTTACTTGGTACCAGAAATTGAATTCACAACTTTGTGCTTGCCAGGCAGGTGCTTGTGCCTCTGAGCTATATCCCCAGCCTATAAAGCAATCTTAAAAGGGCCTAGACAGTATAATTCCCACTCTGAGCAGTTTTCAATTATAAGGTATGAAATATTAACAATTCTAAATGCAGACACAAGTAATCCACTTCCAGTTCTCTTTCGCCAGATGTGGGTGTGTATGTAAATACAAAGGTGCATGCAGTGGGTTCTTGGCTCTGTGTTACTTATCCTGTCTGTAACCTACTGAAGCTGATGAAATAAACACTATTTTGCAAATATTTAAAATGAATCCCTTCACTGCTCTTACTGTGGATATACCCAACACCAAATCTGGATATTAAAGCACTGTTCGATGATGATGGGGCCACATGCTCTTTTCTACAGGTATATGATGAGAGCTAAAGGAGTCCATCCACTATTCTAGCAGAACAGACAATTCATTTTAAAATTTTATTTATCTCATATATCCAAGTTAGTACAACAAAGAAATTACAATTAAATAATTAAATATTTTGCATACACTTTTCTATTCTGTCTCCAAAATCTAGTGTATTTTCTTGATCACAGAGCATTTCGGTTTATTTTAGTTGCACCAAAGGTGCTTGATTCCAGCTGGCTAGTGTTACCACGCTGAATGAGGGCAGCCTACAGCAGGCATGGGGAGGAGTCATCCGCCTTCTAACCCTGATGAGAAGATTAGAAAGTGCTGTTAAGCTGGGGGTGCTTTAGGCAGAATCATAGTTGTGAAGCAGTGCTTGCTAAAGGAGCCCCTGGATCCAACACGAACCTGGGAGTTTTAGTACCTAATATATAGGCACACAGAAAAACGTAGCTGTAGTTCTAAGACAATATCATAATGCTTGTTTTGATTTTTTTTGGGGGGGAGGGATTGAACACAAAAGATTATTTGAAGCTGTCATGACCAGTTAATCTCTTAGTCACAAAAGAGTCCTTATATGACAGAGTTGTCCAAGACAGAAAATAATTTTCTTACAGGACAAGAAAAAACTTTAAAAGGCACCATGGGAAATGTTACCTGCTTAGGTCACCACAGGGGATAGACGTGGTGAGCAGAAGTAGTGAATGACTCCCAGGATTATAGACACTGTGCATACGTACGCCTCATCTCATCTAGTCAATCAAATACTCATCTAAGTTTTGATGTAATTGGGGTCTCAAATCACTGGAAGAGGGAGATAATTTGTGTGGGCCTGGAAATTCCATGAACTTCCAAATGTAGTTTGAGAGGTCAAAGGAAAAAAAAAATTCAAAGAGAAGTACCTGTCGTATTATTCCTGGCTTGAAGACAGAAAGGGGTTCATGAAAACCAATGTGTGTAATCACAAAAATCAGCATGGTCCTCACCAAGAAACAGCAACAAATTGAGAACATAAGTCATACAGCTTTAAGGAACCTGAGTCTGCTAATAACCTGAATGCACTTGGAAGAGAACAGTCCAGGCAGACTTTCAGACTGGATTTTAGCCTAGTAACACTCAGAGGAGAGACACTGACCATGCCTCGGCATTATTTTGATCTATAGAAATGCATGCTTTTATTTAAGCTACCAAGTTTTTGGTTATTTATATAGGAATAGAAATCTGACATAGAAACCGAGTAGTTCCTTTACTTAATCACAATTTTAATTTTTTAGTCATTACTATGTTGGTCATCAAATGGTATAGAATCCAGGTCTGTGACATTGAGAATTTCAACCTAGGTTTGTGGGCCAAACTATGATCGCAGAGATGTAAATTTACTAATATCTTTACACTGGTTCTGTTTACTTAAGTAATTCACTGTTATACAATTCTTCTTTTTTCCCTACATAGAACTGAAATCATTTCATACATATACTAAATATGCTTTTAATAACTGAACATGAGGATAAGATTAAAGACATATGCTACATACAGTAATAAATTTCTTTTATAAGATACTTATTTGGCCTCATTCAGCTCATAAATGACAGAATGAGGTGTTGCTTTGGCTGCCTTAATATTTTATTGATAACTGCTGTGTCCCATGTTAGAAGGGCGCTAGGTTGATTTATTGATTCCATTTTTTTTACATATATATCTTCTACTTATGTTATTTGTTTAACATGTCTCTTTCTTAGTCCTTTTGGAAAGCATGGGTAATTTCTCTTGATCAGGAATTATCTTGGTTCTATTGTCCTATCCACTGTCTTTCTACTTCTTTTCTATACTATTTAAGCATCACATCTACACTGTCTACACATATGTTTCCAAAGACTTTATATTTTTACTCATTGATAATTTATATGTACCCTACTTAGAAAGAGAGTTTGTTAGAAATTAAATGTTACAAAATAGCAATTAGCATTTCCAATACACTAAATATCCCAAATAAAAATCATCAGTGATGCTGAAGATATCATGACACCTCTAAATTGCACTTTCCAAGAAAAGAATGCCAACAGTGAAATCTTGGTATAACATATACTTTACAATACTCTAGGAAGTTTTAAAACTAGACATATTTGTCTGAAGAAAAGAATCAAGCCTTAGGAATATCTACTACTTTCTGTTTACTTTTAACTTTAGTAACAGACATCAGGCTGTCCATAGTTAATTTTAATAAAGTTTAAGATAATTTTGAGCAGGGCTGGGGATTTAGCTCAGTGGCCTAAGCACCTGCCTGGCAAGCATGAGGTCATGAGTTCAATCCCTGGTACCATTAAAAAAAAGATAATTTTGAGCTAGTGGGCTATAGGAAGCCCTAACATATTTCCAAATTAGAAGTCAATAATTACAAAATATTATAACTTCCATACCACAAAAAGACTTTCATAGGAAAGAGTGAAAGATATCCATAATGGTTCCTTCAACTGAGTGCCAGTTTAATAAATATTATCTTTTGACTTTCTGTTTTGGTACTAATGTCAATGATTTTAAAAACCTCTTTTAACTTCCAGTTATAACTACAGGCTATACTGGTCATGTATTTATAGTCAGTAAGCTTGTGTATAACATTAAAATTTCTACGATATCAAAAAAGCTTTAATGAAAAGGTATGATTATTACAATATCAATGTAAAAGCCTCCAACAATCTTGGGGATGAAATACTTTAACATAGCAACTGGAGTGCTATGCAAATATTTAAAAACCTGAGCTGTGATGCTTTATCATTACCTTAAAGTTCCCCAGTAATTCTGGTATTTTATAAGTTCTGTAAAGTGTGAGTCAAAAGTCATCTGGAAAAGAAGAGCATTCACCTCTCGAACTTTCTTTAATTCAAAAGTAAATTTAATATACAGAATGTGATGGACTGAGGATAGACCCATAATAAAAAGGCTATGTACTTTTATTTATTGGACTTAGGGATCATAACACACCTGCCACTCAGCTAAGGTAACAATTCATGGGCGATTTTGATCATTTGATTTGGAAGTGAGTTATGAAGTAAGTTCCTTCAGGGCAAAAAAAAAAAAAAAAAGAAAAATTACAAAGAAAAACATGCCATTTGTGAGAGTGGCAAAAAGAAAATTGTGTATCTCTCCTATCCCACACATGGGTCACACTGATAAAAATAAACTGTTATGTGACCTCTTAGGTAATAAAGACCATTCCCTAAAGAAGAAGGCACAGGCCTTAAAATGTGACAAAATTATGACATGTTTTAACTAGCTGCACATGTGAGATACAGCAAGTTAAAGCTAAAGTATTGTAACTACTTTATTTCATAGTGTAGACCCTTAGAATAATTGAATTGGAGCAAGGAGCCAAACAAAAATGCATCTAATTATTTTAGTAATTCCTCTCACAAATTAAAAAATAATACTTAGCCAGTTTACGCTTTGTATTGCTAACTAAGTGTAGAAATGCTTCACCGATAGAACTTTTGTTTATTGAGACTAATGTATGTAGCACCTTCTGGAATAAGAGACCAGAATTTTACAAAGTGTTGGTCATTTACTTGACAAAAAATCCAAAACAAAAAGGAATTTAATATGCTGCTCTACCAGAATCTGTATGTGTAAAGTAAAATGAGTGTCAGGAAAAAATAATCATCGCTATAAGCCTATTTATTTCTCTGTGAGATTCTTGAGGGAAGCTATCGAAAGTAAAGAAGTACTGGTGGGGAAGGGTTTGTGAAAGTAAATACTATTTTTAAGCCTTTTAATTGTGATCAGATAAGTTGAGAAAGGTTCTAAAATACCATGTAGCATTTTCATTGTAAGTATATTCTAGGAGACTAAAAAGAAGAAAACTCACCCCATCCTGTCTACCTGGAAGAATTTCCAGCAGTGGCCTGTAAGGTAAATGGAGTGTGGGAAAACCAATTCACAAATTGCAGGCTTGGGAAGGAATAACACTGCTTAGAAAATGAAAGTCGATCAAGATTGGAAGCATTTCACCTGTTTTCGTTTAAGTCTTCAGTCTTTTTTCCTGCTGGTTTAGGAAAGAGGATACAGCATAATGGGGCATTAGGGACGATGAACTCCAAATATTTCAAAAGGACACAGTGACATGCTCAATGGAATTTTTTGAGACGAAAAGAACTCTAGGCATTTGGATAACCTCCAAATGCATGGTTTATGAAGCTGAATAATTGTTTCCAATTGTGTGGGGGTTTTGTGTAAATGGAATATATGGTTTAATCAATTAAGACAGAAAATTTTAAATAAGCAACTATCATGAGGCTTAAAACTAGAAAATAACTTGAAATCTTATTAGATTAGTCCCCTACCTAGTGAAATGCGTTCTCATCATAGAAGAGGTAACTATTGCAACCTTAATGATGTGAAAACCAGCTACTTGCCACACTCCCTTTTTCACCGAATTAGTGTCTAAAGACCCTTTATGATGATAAAGATTTTTCCAAAGCATCCAGGCTAAAATCTTTCATGTAAATTCCTAACTACCTTAGGAAACAGTTTCTGACATGTCAATTAATTCTCACAAGTCAGTACAACCCAAGAACAGATGCCTTAAATTCAAACAGGTATTAAAGATATCTGAAGCTTTCTAAAAGAAACTATTAGCCATCAGCTAACTATTTTTCCAAAACATTGCACGTGGAAGTTGGACACAAAATTCAAGGGCCTAAAATCTGAGAAATTTTGGACGGTCATTTGTGTCACCATTAACCTACTGGCTTAATGCCCCGCTGGTGTGTAAAATACTAATAGGATAAAATTTTGTGAAAATTTTAAAAGAGATTATTATGTCAGTATTTCAACTTGAGTAATAATTCCCACTAGTGAACATGTGTTACAAGACAGTTCTTGCAGCTTATCTTACTTAATCCTCACACCAACCTTATGAGGCACAAAAATTCCATAAATGAACTTTTTCTTTCCTTTTTTTGTACCAGAAATTGAACTCAAGACCTTGTCCTTGCCAGGTAGGTGCTGTGCTGCTAAACTATATCCCCACTCACAAAAATCCCATTTAAAACATTTGCCACTATTATCTTCACTTTACAGATAAGACACACGGCAAAGCCACTATTTGAACGTCCACACTCAAGAGCCCCTATATTTTTACCTGTACAATGGGCTACAAGTTATCTTCTTGGAACTGTGGACTGCACTGTGTACACTGCTACTGGCCATGGATATTAACTGATAACGGGGCTCATCAGAACTGGCTCTGTGAGTCTGAGATTACAGAAACTGGGCGTCTAGTAAGGCAATGAACTCTAATGTCACTTTTATTTAATTTTCAGAAATGTTAAATCAGCTTTATGATTCTCAAGGCAAAGAGAGAAAATTATCTCCCTTCCTTCACAAAGCCCATCAGAAGGATAGCGATACACATCAAAGTTCTCTGGACAACCTTGAGAAACCTCCCTCCTGCCCCAGGAAGACATGTTCTCTTGTTTGCAAGGGTTGAGAATCCCCCATACATAGAAAAGTAATATGATAACATTTATTGAGTGATTTCTAGCAAGACACTACTTTAAGGATACATTCAAGATTTCTAAACAATTTAAGAACTACAGCATATTAATAGTATCCTTTTTGCACTGTTATAGCTTGTGTCTGGACGTCTCTCCAAAGCCTCATGCAGTCTTAGGTGGGGCTTTTACAGAGGTAGCTGGATCTAGGATGTATGACACTGGGGTTGATTCATGGTGCAATGTTAGGATCAAGGGCATTAGGATTAAGGGTGTGAGGCTACTCTCCCTAAGCAGCCTGGTAAAATATAAGGGATAGAGAGAGCCGTGGTGTCCCCTGCTTGTTTGCTACATTCTAGGTACCATGAGCTGTTTCTCCTCTGCGATGCCCCTCTGCCATGTGCCACCCTGCCCTGGAGCCAGCCGACTATGGACTGAATCCTCTACAGTCTGTGAGCTAATAAACATTTCCCCCTTTAATTTTACATGTTGGGTATTTTGTCTCAGCAAAGAGAAAAGTGACTGAGATGTGCACCATGCCCCAAAGGGAGGCACAGAAAATTCAAGGCACTTACCCACCATCGATCTGAAATGGTAGAGCTTGATTTTGAACTAGAAATCATGATTCCAAAGACTGCACACTTCACTCCATTCTATAATCACTCTTACTAGTCAACTGAGATAAGAAAAATCATCAAAACCAACATGGAAACATTCTTCAAAGTGATGCAAACAATGACTCAAAGAGAAAAACAATTTTTATGAATTTAAGAAAAATCCAAGATAAATTGTACTTTCTAGAACTATACTTTAGACTTTTGTTCTTCTCTCTCTCTCTCTCTCTCTCTCTCTCTCTCTCTCTCTCTCTCTCTCCTTTTCTGTGGGTACCACTCTCCCTCTTTGATTTTCATAAATTCACCTTGCTCAACACTAGTGTTGGTTGTGCCCTTGTGTCAAAGTGCCACTGTTGTTTGAATAATTCATTCTAGTACACACTTAACTTGGGGAGGTTAAAGTCTCCATTTTCATTGTTGAAATCAATTTAGTAAGATAACATTTATTAGTTCAAAATTTTTAAAATATTTAAAGGCAATAGAAGTGAATGTAAAAAAATACTACATCTGAATTCAGTAACAGATGAATCTCATAAATATATTTAGCAAAAGAAGCCAGATGTATAGATTTATACTATATGACTTAATTTATGCAAAGTGAAAAGATAGACAAAGTGACCTATGGTGTTAGAATTCAGGACAGTAGTTACAAACCAACCCCTTGGACATATAAAGGAACTTTTAGGATTCTATTACCATTTTGATTTTTGATCTGGCTGATGGTTACACAAATGTTTCATTTTGAAGAAATTCACTGTATTTTGTACTAGTTTTGTGCATTTTTATGTCATTTTTTGATACAGAAGTTTATATTAAAAGGCTATGCTTTATTCAAAATTATCATCAGCTAATTGTGTTTTCTCATTACTTCATCTCAAAAACATACAATTAATTTGTCTGATAATGTTAATAATATTTCTACACATCATTACAAAGTTATTGTTTTCCTATTTAGGAAATGTTTTATAAGATGTTTTAAAAGTCAGGTATATTGAAGAATAGTTTATAGATAGTTAAATTCAAACTTTATATAATCTATATACAGTGATATATAATGTTCTACAGTTTTCACAAGACCTTACATTTGGGCAACCATGATCATGATGGTGATACAGAATATTCCATTATTCTTCCAAATCCCTTCCCACTTGACCTCATCTCCCAACTTTCAGATTCTGGCAAAATGAAAGACAGCTTTGTTTCTCCCAGAATCCTATGCAAAGAGAATGGTATAGTATATATTCTTTACACCTGGCTTCCTGTAATTTGCATGTTATCCATGTTATGTACAGCAGCACTTAGGTCCTTTTATCACTCAGTAGTGTTACAATACATGGACATGCAAAATGGAAGAACATTTAAGTATATTCCAGTTTTTGGTGATTATGATTAAATATTCATGTATAGGTTTTGTATGAACATAAAAAAAAACATTTTGTTCTTATTTATAATTCCAAGCTATATTTTTACCTACACAGAATATTTTCTATCAGCTTTATTCTACAGCAATTCTCCTACTTGGAGAATATATTAATAACTTCAAAATAATGTAAAATCAGAATTGAATTCAAATTAAGAAATATAAATATAGACCAATTTTTGCAAATTTTTCCCTTAAAATACTTTTTGTTACCTGGTAGAGAATTAAGACTGAAAATATTCTATAATGTTCTAGATTCATGATTCAAAATGTTCAAATTGCACTAAATTAAAAAATAAATGACAGTACTAATTAGAACTCTGAAATCGTAACGAATGAGGAACAACAGTTAACACTGGTGGCTTAAGAAGCCAAGTGTTTCCGTCTCTGCCATAACTCTCTAATTTACTGTAACTTTAATTCAGCTGATTAGTATCTTTTGTTCACGACAGGTGGGAAAGGACTTGAGTGGTCAAATGGAAACATGATAGATGTTACCTAGCGTGCTGTGGTAAAGTGGAATGGCCCGTCCATGGGTAGTAAATGCAGTCATGAATAGTGGGACCGTTACACCTGCAGGCAATTACAGAACAGAAAACATCATTCCACATCCCCCGTGCCATGCACACACATGCACCAGTGCTCACACATGGAGCCTCTGAGGAAGGACACGGAAAGCAAGAACACCAAATACCTATCCATCAGGCCAATGCAGTCTTCGATACTCGAGCCTATGCACCTGCAGAAGATGAAGATTTTAAAAAAAAAATACATGGAAAGAAAAATTAGCTTTGAAAAGAATCAGCGTGATAAACAATGCCTTGCTAAATTCTTAATTTCCATTACCAGGGACTTTGGACACCATGAATTTATAGCCAGGGAGATCACTGCTTGAGAAATACATAGAAATGAATAGCAATTACCACCCAAATGGAATGCCTAGGAACATGTCCACGGTAATGGAAATTTTGCACTGGTTTTGTCACTGACATCCCAACAGAGGTCATTTCCATGAATTTCAATTCATTTACATCTTTCATGATTATACATCTTGATGAATAACTTGATAGTTCAATGGCTGCAATTGTTGTCACACACATGATTTTCTCTAAAAGCTCTTAAGTAAAGACCAAAATCAATTAAAAAGAAAACATGAAGAATTCCATATAATATAATAACCTGATGGTTAATGGTTATTAAAGGTTGCTTTTGGCACTAAATGAGTTGAAGTGCTTTAATGCTATTACCATGAATACTTTACATAAGCAGGTCATTTTAACCTTTCATTATGATTGTCTTTAAAATATATTCGTCTTTAGACATGAGTTTATTTACACATCAAATTACTGATTTTATCATATGACAGTTTATCTTGATGGTCTCTTAAAATAGCAGTATCATAAGATGAAATTGAAACAGATTTTTAAACTGCTATTACATTTAGTTCAAACAATAATAAATAAAAACACTAAGTAAATGAATAAACAGAAATGCAGGTAACTGAAGAATCTACTGAGATAAACATTTAAGTAAATTTATATAAGTACACATAATTCTAATATGCAGTCTCTAGAATTTCATTTTGAACTGTTAAAGAAATACTATTTTTTCCATCTTCTAAACTTCTAGAATTATTTTCATTTCTCCCTTTTCCATCTAAGATAAACAGTTTTAGGAAATTATTCAAATTTGTCCTATATAGCTATGGTATATAGAACTTGACTATGGTATATAGTAGACATAGATTTCCAAACACTTAATTTTCAAAATTGAAAAATAAGTTGAATTCATCATAAATATAATGATATTAAAATGTTCCTATGTATAAAGCTAGTTCATACTTTATATCATTAACTGACTCCAGATGCTAGCAAACAAATATAAGTTATCTAAAATAACAATTAAGTCACTATACTTGCTTCGATAATACCAATTTAACATTCCTATTAACTGGAGAATTGGTTTGCTTGTGTTTTTGTTTGGAGGATTTGTTCTGAGTAGCAAATTTCAACTTACAGAACTACATTGGCAACAAAGGTCTTTAAAAACAAGCAAACAGGAAATAAGTGCAGGACCTCCCACTGAATTGATATCACACACAATTCATAAACAAAAACATTTGTAAGAATGAAAAATCAACTACTGAAAAATATTCCCAATAGTCTTATCTGACTTTTGCTTATTCTATTCCAAAGAACATCATGTTTTTCTACTACTTCTTCACAATGTCTTTTGAAGACAGTTTTGCATATTTCCAAGTGAGAATCTGAAAAGTTATGGTTAGCTTGCAATCTTTAGAATAACCCTTGAAAAATAAAAAAAGTTACTCAATCATTAAGTTCAACTGGAAGCAAAGTGAATAATAAAAGCTCTTCATCCATTAAAAAAGATAGCCATGTTACGGGTCTACTAAAATGACCCTGCTCTTCTAGGAGATGCAGGGAAAAGTCACATTGATATTTTTCCCAGTTTCACTGTGCTCATAATATGAAGGAGATAGAGCCATAAGTCTATGTGTGTTTATAATGTGGTAAGTGTATAAGGCACAAGAAAAAGTGCTTTAGGTGAATAAAGAAGTCATCCAGATCTACTCATCTTCCTCTTTCTGGAGGTGTCAGAAAGCTGATGTTCGGGGTGGTGAGACGGAATTGGTAACGTAGTGGTTTTAGCAGGTAATGAACAGCTGAAGCAAAATCAGAGATCTACAGAAACTCACAGTGTGTATGAACAATCGGAAGCAGTTCTAGATAGGTGCAGGGCAAAATTTGAGGCAACAGAAAAAATAAGATTGAACGTTAGATAGGAAGCAGCTTGTGGGGATTATTTGGTTATTAACAAGCTTAAAGGAAAACCACTGTGTGGTTTTAAAGAAGTCAAGAAACTGCCACACTGTAATGGTAAATAGATCGTTTCACCACTTGAATGTTAGTCGGGGGGAAATTCAAGAAATGCCTTTAGAGATACAGAGAGGAAACAATGAGCTTTATAGCTGATTAATCATGGAAATAAAAAGACAAAAAATGTAAGGATGCTTTAGATTCCTGACTTTAAAAATGGTACCATCAGTAAAAGAATCTGAGCAGAGGATCATGAAGCTTTGTGATAAAGAGGAGAGTTTGGTGCTTTGAGTTTTGCATCTATCACCCAGTGTTATATAATCACATAGAAATGTTCATCGGCAGATGGGAGGGTGATTCCGGGGCTTTAAGGGGCAAGAAGATAAAACTACTATGACCCACTTTGGAAGAATTTATAGGATAAATTTGCAATAACATACATGGATAGATGGATGAAGGAAAACATACAAAACGTGAAAAGTAGAAACTGAAGATTTGAACTCAAAAATCTCCAATAGCTTTTGACATAAGACACAATTTTGTGATCATAAAATGGGAAAAAAACAATTAATATTAATTGTATACACTGTACTTTAAAACAAATCCAAAACAAACCTCAAGAAAGAACAGGTGATTATTCACATAAAGTTCAGAAGAATCTAGTAAAATAAAAAGACTAGAATTTCATTTGTCATTATCAAAGTCTCTAGGATTTAGGTTGTTTTACATTGAAAAACAAACTGGAAATGGGACAATTGCCGAAAAAGGGAATGGAGAGGAGGGACCGAGGGAGGAGGACGTGATTTCAAAACAGGTTGTTGAGGAGAAGGTGTTGGATACTCAGGATTTAAACATATTTATAACGGGAGATGAAAGAAACAAGCTGAAGACAAAGATAGAAACAGGCACCCTTCAAAGTATAAACCACTGTGTGTATTTTAACGGGTCATAGTGTATTTCCACTTTTCACACGTTCTCTAAATAAGACACTAATTATCACAGATAACTTATATCATCTCAGCTGGACCAAAAACATTAAACTGTTGAAAAGTCAAAATGGCACAAGGGACTGAAATAGGGTATAGAATTTTTTTAAAACCTCAAAAATAAATCAGTGTTCCCAAGTAGAATATTTACAGAAAGGTCAGAAAAAAAGTATGTCTGACATATTTTATAAGAATACTGTAACTCTGAATATTGAGCAATGTTTTCATGTACTTTATGATACACAAGAACCTTTATATATTTACATAATGTAACATACACAGTTTAGATGTTTGGGAGTAATCTTCAAATTTTTAAATAAAATAAAATAAAGTTAATTTTTTTTCAATTTAAATGTTATAGATTTAATTCAATAACTTTATCCATCAATGAATACATTTCCATTATATAAATTTTAAAAGTAAAAAAAAACTATTTATAAAGGTTAAAGTATATGTGAAATTGCCACTCTAAAACTAACAAAAATTTGAGATTTTTAAAGTGCCCTACAAAATGAACATAACCATATATATTTAACAAGCACATTTGGCTTGAAATAAAACAAAATGAAATTAACATTAAAGCAACATGGACTCAAAGTGATGTTATTGAAAAAAGTATAATCTTGGCTTTCACTTCTACTTAATTACATAATAAATTTAGTTTACAAGGCCTTTTAAAATTCATACATTGCTACATACTAATATGGACAATCATTCCTAAATTTTTAATTCTTGCTTCAAAATACAGAGCTTCAAAATACAGTATGGGAAGTTTTGGTCTCTAATAGGAAATATAAATTGAAAAGCAAAAGTTCACTGGCTTGTGAGTTCTAGTGGGCAAGAGTTGTGTCTTGTGCATTTCTAAAGGTGAGTGCCACTTTCTGATGCAGAATAGGTATCCAATGTGAGAAAGATACGAATGAATGAAATAAAATAATGCTGTAAAAATATGTCCTCCCGAGACAACAAGAAGAGAAAATGTTACTTTTCTCTTTTGCTCAAGGGATACTGTTAAGACTCTCCTGATAGAGACTAAATGAATAGTCTATTTAAAAAGTATCGGAAGACCTTATTAGAACCAATGTAGTTAATGCACTTTTAGAGTAGTAAAAGTGCTTTTAAGGTATTACGTGGATAATTTTATTTTCAGAGAAATCATTACATGGTATTCAAAGTACGGACTCTCCTTCTAAAAAATGTAATTGAAGGACTATTTCCATTAACTTGGTTCTCTGATTATCTGACATAACATTGGCATATAACAGAAATCTGCTTTCCCGAGTGGAGCTGGCCTGGTGAGCTCACACTTAGTGATACTCAGTTATTGCAAGCGTCTGAGAATAAAAACAGTCACTCAGGCCATCACCCCCACAGCCCGTGACTTTTCCATGGAAAAATCATACTTCTGCATTCTCATTGAACAGAAGGTAGAGATGACCTGATGCTTCAGGACCAAATCTCAAGGCACGGTGGACTCTGCAGCAATACTGTGCCACGACAAATAGAAAACGAAGCGTTTCCACTCTTGGGGGATTCCCAGATCCTAATGTGGGGCTGGAAGCAAAGCACTTTTATGATGTGAAAAATTCTGAAAACTATGGAGGTTATTTAAAAAAACAAACAAAAAAGCAAAACAAAACAAAAGGATAGTGGTAGGCTCAATAACACTATTAAAATTCCTCAAAACTAAGTCCTTAGCCAATACACCTCCTTGAAAACACTGGGCAATTCAATATGCACATTTGGGGAGTGCAAAGTTCAAATGTAGGGACTATAATATTCGAATTTCCCTCACCGTGATTGCTCAGTCAGGCCTTGCTAGCAGCATCTTCCTGCTATTTATTTGGAGTTCCCATGTGATCTAGAGAGAACTGTTCCCTGTTACACCTCCATCTTCCCTTTGCCTGAGGACCAAATTTTGTTACTATGGTAATTTGATCCCTCTCCATTGCTCGCTACTTCTCTGTCCTTCACTGTATATGTTATCTTTATTATATCATCATTATTTAGAAGGGCAGAGAGGAAGACACGCCAGCCGCCCTCCCAGACTACGGCTGTGCCATCTCACTTTCATTTCCCTAATGGCTCCCTTGTAATTAGATTTGCAAAAACAGCAAAAGGTCTCATTTTGAATGGCAACAGCTGTTGACATCAACATTATATTGAATAATTTACTGGTTTAATTTTAGCTGAAAAACAATAAAACCCTCTCGTGGATGATTTCAGCAGGAGAACTTTTCTCTTTCTGTTGCTGACTCCTTCTGCTCCAAGCAGTACCAGTTGGTTTTTTTTTTTTCTCTCCATGAAACAGTTTCAGCTCAAGTGGGCCAAAAACTAGCAAAGGGAGCAGTTTATGGCTTCCAGTTGCCTTGAAGCAAAGTGTCTATGTGACTATTTTGTCCTTCTCAACCTATGTGCTCATGCATAAACCTAAAAGCTGGCAGGTAGCTGTTGGAAAGTGATGTGAATTTGCGTAGCGGTGTATTACTTTACCTTCTGAGGCTCTGCACCTTCACAGAGTGACATTAAACTGATTTCTTGACCTGTAGGAAATTGTAGCAGCTTCTGCAAATTGACGTTTTCTTGGCAGAAAATGATCTTGCTTGCTTAACTTCAATAACCTTTAACAGCTACTTCTAAATCTGTCAGAAAATCTATTTATGGACCCTCTTACTACTTACCAGCTATGAAGTACTCAAGATGATTCTCAACAAGTGTGCACTCAGGAGTGTGTGTGTGTGTGTGTGTGTGTGTGTGTGTGTGTGTACAGAAGGAGAATAGCATAGGTGAAGAAAGGAGAAAAATCTATATGAAGGTAAATTTGTTTTCTTTAAAGAAACAGTTCTTGAAATTTGATAAATAAGTAATGTTATTTTTTAATAAATTCCGTGCTTCTCTTCCTTGTGGATGATCTCATCCACATGATAATCTAATTAGTGTATATTGTATAACACATTCTTTTGAAAGATAGAAAAATGTGCCCCAATCTTTAAATGGTCTTATCACAGTCAAAGACATTCTATGTTTGAGAAAAATATGCAAAAATTACTTTTATAAAATGTATTATTTTATTAATACATATCGCTAAGACCCTTTTTTACCCAGTCATCAGGCTGTTGAAGTAATGCAACAGAGTATACATCAAAGAGAAATGTCCTTACTTTAAGCTGATGAGACAAGAAACAGAAAACATGTTAAATATTTAATAAACACAAACCTCTAAAGTTTGATTGCTTTCTTGCCTGAATCTACAGTAAAGTTTGGAAGAATTTCTATACCGAGTCCATAGGACACTTGACATTAACTCTCTGAAGAAGTCAATAGAATGTTTATAAGTAAATGTTAAACAGAAATATTCCAGAAACTAAAATGTTGATTCTCTTAAATCTCTTAATACCAATGTATCAACTACAAAGATGAATAGAGTTTTGCAACAATAACCTGAACTGAGGAGAGAACATCAGAAAGGAAGATGTATGTGTGCCCCTGCTGACCAGCGACACATGCAAGGCTGAGCTCATGCAAGCAAGGACACTTACCCTTGGGTGCAGTTTGGGTGGCAGGGATGGCACTCCCGATCCTGGTCCGCGTACTTGAAAATGAAGCTGTTTGCCCCCTGTAAGCCATCTGGGCACTTTTCCACACAGTTCGGGCCATCCTTAAAGTGTGAGCACTTTGTGCAGTTGTCAGGTCCCTGAAATGTGAAGAAAGATTGAAAGAAAAAAATGGAATTTCTTTCCTTTGAAAGCTCATGTATTGTGTTACTGAGATGTTAGTGGGTGGCAAAGAATTCCTTCTCTAGGGAGAACACGTTCAGCAATAAAAATGTGGAGATATCTACTATAGTAAAAGTAGCAGTTTTGAAACCTTGGATGTGTGTGAAATATGTTCATGGAATATTTTCCTTTTTGAAATCAGCAGTTCCCAGCTCAACTGGTTTCCATATCACACCTCTAATGTGAATTAATTTGATCAGCACAATTGTTCCATGACTGTATCAAAAAGAGGTTAATATCATCTTGTTATTCATTCCTGGTGATAGGATAGTAGAACAATATTTGGTATTAACACATTTTCCCATGGGAGGTGTTTTATCACCTTGGCTGGGGATGGAAAATACTCTTATTAAGTAGTTAATGAAAGATAGATACAATGGAAAATAGACAATGCTGTATTTTATATGTTGGTTATACAGTGGCTTTCACTGAAAGATAAATTTTAAAATTTACCATGATGAATTATGAGAAATTAAGGAGTTTGGGTAAATAAAATTAATACCTAGGTAATTCTTCAATTCAAATCAGCTTGGACTAGTGCCCAAGTCTTATCATGTCTGTTCATATGAATTTTAGTAAACTATAGGACATCGCTGAGAATCCTATGAATGCACATTCTGATAAGCAAATGTCAAAAGTTCCAGAATAATGAGCGTATGCAGAGAAATTTACCCCAAGATAAAGGTGATATAAATATGAGCATGATAAATTTAAATATAATTAACTCACTTTATATGTTTATAATATACATTAACATTCTCATATACATAAAGCTAATAAGCAATGATACAAAAATTTTACTTCAAAGTACCAAAACCAATAATATTTAAAAACTAATATTTTACAGAATTTTACAAAATATTTTACAAATAAAAATTGCTTGTCTCTGGTGCAGTAGACTGTAAGCACCCAAGAAATGATGAGTTATATATCCTTGGATTAAAGAAACTAGAGAATATTTTTATCCAAATGCTACTTTACTTAAGAAGTGCTCACATTTTTATGTATTCACCTATTTTAAAATTATCTTCCAGAATTCTTGTTCAACAGTGCACTGTTCAAGATTTTAAAACAGTAAAACCCTGAACACTTCTCCCTGCAGCCTCTTCCCGTGCCCAGTTCCCCCATCAAACATCTGCGTCTACAGAGTTCACCAATGGGACCAGCTCCTGTTGAAAACCGAGATCAACGGGACACGATAAAAACATAGAGAAGCATGTATATTAGGTTTTCTATTTAAAAACGCTGAATTTGGGAGTTAACTGTTCACACAAGATGCAGAACTGCTTAACAGGCAGGGACCATGGAGACCAGGTCAGTTCTCAGGAGTGACTTCTATATCAACACAAATCAGCTGGTAATTAGAAGTTGGTGGAACCCAGCACCAGGAAAGCACCTATTTTAATATTGAAAAAATGGAAGTTGCTAATTAGAAATAGTGGTGTAAAGAAGAAGAGGTAGTAAAAAAAAGAGGCTAAAAAATTCCTGAGACTGCTTGGGGTGTAATCACCCAGCTGTGTATGTTACTATTGTGACATCAGGTTCAGAGCTAAAAAATAAAAATAAAAAATAAAAAATTAGTCTACGAAATCTAATCCCTACTGTACCTGAAGTGTTCACTAATGGTATCTTTTTATTTTCTCCCAAGAAAGAATACTTCATTTGCTTCCAATTTTAACACCTGCTCTTGGGTACTTATGCACGTAATACCATCTATCTTACAGAATCATTTACCGTGCAAGTATGCCTAGGCATGGCTTACAGTAAGAGACAAGAGACAGACCCTTGCAGAATGCAGAATAAAGCATACTATGAGTATATTAGGCAGTTGGAGTGTGAATTAGGAATTACTTTTTTATTAAATTATTGTGATATAAAAATTTCTAGACAAAATTAGAAAATGTACAAAGGCCTAAGAAACCAAATATATGTAAATCTAAGTATATTTTACCATAACAGGTCATTTTCATTTTTATTTTTAAGCATCTTGGCTGTTTGATTTTGTATCATAATACAAAGTCAAACATCCAATGCCTATGCTAAAAGACACCCAGACCTATCTCTAAAAAAAAAAAAAAAAGTAATGATTTCCCATTTCATTTTCATAAGACACTGAAAAATCTGCGTGTCCGATATTTACTGGTTTTTTTCCAAATATTTCCAAAGTGTTTAAAAAGCCATGCGTAGTTGATCAACATAAGAATAGAAAATGAAGGTAAATGGGTCAGCCTGTCATATAGCTATAATCCCAGCTGAGACAGCAGGGTCACTAGTTCAAGCCCAACCTTGGTGACTTAGCAAATTCTTATCTCAAAATAAAAGAAAAACAAAAAAAGCACTGAAATGTAGCTCAGTGCAAAGGTCCTGGGATCAGTATCCACAAGTGAAAAATGAGAAGGACAGAGTGACTAATAGGGAGAGAAGATGCTAGAAATTCAAAGCATCCCAAAATGCTAAGTTCTCACAGAGAGAGACGAACTTCTGAACATTTCTGAGAATTTCAGTGTATCTTACATGAAAGGGACAAAAACATCTTTTTCTGAGAGCTAGGACAATGTGAGAGTTATTTGTTATGTCAGCACGAAGTTTATTGACTTGACTTGAACAACTATTAGCACTTTTGTGAAAGTGTATTCTGCAAATCAGTCCCTGTCTCCATCTCTTCTTGGATTCCTCCCTTTCAAGTGTACTTCTTCTCTTGAACTTCAATTTCCCTCACTTTTCTTTCCTCCTGCTTTCCTTGCTTCACCTTTCTCAGTAAGACTGTACAGGAATAAGTAACACAGAAGGGAAAGAATTGTAAAAATGAAGTAATTTAATCAAACTGATAGAGCCAAGAACAAATAGATAAGGATAAAAATGCAAAGGCCTTCTTTTATTTTAAATCTCTTCCTCTCAAGACTGTCCTAGATGGATAATACCACCCATTGACATAGAGCTGTCACGCTGCCAGAAAATTTATTCCTTATCACACTAAAGACACTGGTGTCAAGGGATAAAAGTGACATTGTAAGCATGAGAAACTCAGATTCAGAACTTCTTTGGCCTAACCATAGCTCCGAGTCCTACTGACTTATTGATTGTTTGGGAGTCACTTTCCAATCATCGTACAAAAAATTTCTTTATATTTAAAATGGAGAAATGTATAGCATGTTTCAGAGTTAGCTTCTTGGTATGCATAAACAGACATCAGGTATTATTATTAATAGGGAAATGCTGACAAGTTAAAGAAATATGACTTGAACAAAGTAAGCCATAAAAACAAGAGAGGGGCTTCTGTTTCATTTTAATGACTTTTCCTCTGTTTCTTCCCAGTGTCATTCTGCTAGAGAAGCTCCCAGAAACTCTTAGGTACTCTAAGTGACACATGCCTGTAACTTGGCATATTATACTTTTCTGTTTCAGTTGAGACAATCAACATGTGGATGCAGAAAAAAAAAAGGGAAAAAACCTTTTTCTGAAAGCTGAAAGCAAGAAACCCCCCAGTGGGAGCAAAATTTGGGTTCTCATTTGAGCTCAGCCATGGCAGCTTTTCTAAAAGATACTGCCTTCTGACCTGTTTAGCATTTCAAAGCTCACTGATCACTTATTTAGGTTTCCTCGATTCTGTGCTCTTACTAAGGACACAGGCCCAATCTAGCTTTCCTAACTTTCCGTCCTTTTGACTCTAACCTCTGGACATACCAATCTACCATGTCCAACCTCTGGACATACCAATCCACCATGTCCAACCTCTGGACATACCAATCCACCATGTCCATCCTTTTGACTCTAACCTCTGGGTGTATCAATCCAGCATTTTAATTATTTTGACCCAGCCAATGTGGCCATTAAAGAACAAAAATATGTCCATTATAAACGTTTTCTTCACTCCCTCTTAATTATCAAACAGTTCGAAAGTGCCAGAGGATGATAGCAAATGTTTGGTTTTCTCATATTTATTTTTTAAAAACTGTCTCAATTCCTTTGAGGCACAAATTAATAAATCAACTGTAAAAATACACAAATTAAGACAAATGAATTCTGTGAAACTGGTAACTGGATTATCTGGTAGTGTAATTTTGGACAAGAAGCGGCTTGAGGAGTGGAAAGAGTTGCAACGGACAGCAATCACCCTAAGCCTGGGAGCTGGATCCAGGTTTGACAGACAAGGAACAATTCATTCTGCAATTCTGAGATTCTGTTCTCAGATTAACCTGACAAAATGAGACAGATGCCTAAAGACAATGAAAGAAAACATATGTCAAAAAATCAGCATTGAGAACTAGCTCAGACGGAATTTGTGTTAAGTCATGAATATGGTGTACGGTTATCATAATAATTCTGTTGATAACAGGGATCATTGGACATTTTCACTCATGAAAACTAATGTAGTTGCACCGACAAAGTTTCCTAGCTAACATTAAACTCTCATATGGTAGGTATTTCTCACGAAATTACTGTAGGAAAAAATGGTATATTAATGAATATTTTTAAATTAGTCATAAGTAGATTAGTTTTCTATATAGATGATTAACTGACATAAAAAGTATTAATACATAGGAATATTTCATTGTCTTGAAAAGTAGTAATGACTAGGATGCTAAAAATATCCTAATGCATTGCTTTTCAATATACAGAACAAAATAGATAAAAAAAAGACTAATTTTATAAAATAAAATATGTAGTGAGTGCCTGGTGAGTTTTGATAAACACTTTGAACATTAATTTTGATTCTGTTGGTAAATAAAAACTCAGCAATAGGTAAGCTAATAGAGCCTGATTCAAAGTAGATGCTAAACAATAGTATTTTTTTGTGGAGAAAAAGGCTAAGATGTCTTTGAGTGGTTTCTTCAAAATCAAAGGGAAAAGGAAAAGAAAAAAATTATATATCAAGAAAAAAAATGAAGGTAGATAAGAGTAATAAGAAATCCATAGGAAATATCAATGTAGAGTAGCACCTATAAGAATTCACAAAATAAATTTTAGGTAAGTTTTGGCAGTTGGTCCAAACTTTTTAAAAAACATTTCTATAAACCTATACGTAATATACACTGACAAGATTTAGAGACATACGATTGTCAGCTTTGCTCAAAGGTGATGAAATTCTTGATTACACTAGTTGCTTATTTTCAGTTTCAGACTCTGGGGGAGAGCTTTCTTTTTTCTGTGACTTACAATCAAAAGTTACCTAGCCCGTTCCTTTCCTAAGAACTCATATCACTGTTTCAATT
Source organism: Hydrochoerus hydrochaeris (assembly GCA_004027455.1). NCBI lineage: Eukaryota > Metazoa > Chordata > Mammalia > Rodentia > Hydrochaeridae > Hydrochoerus > Hydrochoerus hydrochaeris. The sequence goes on from PVLA01000260.1 coordinate 611,184, forward strand.
TGCTTTATCAACCAATGACAGAAAGTTACTCCCTTGTTTATGAGTATTATCTTTATGGATTCACCTTCCTCAAGCTTCAGATAATTATACTTTCTTTTGCTATTCATAATGAAGAAAGTGAATAGCTGCACGGGTGCTTTTTGTACTTGGGATTATTATACATTAAATAGCCTTTAGACTTTGGTTCTTTGGTACAAATACCATTATTTATTTTCCCCAGAGGTCTGAGTTTTACACAGTCATCCCATGGTTGGTTGAACTTCTCAGATGTCCGACACCCTGTTTAGATGAAGTTTCAGAAAAGCTCAGTGAGAAGTCTGGAGAGCTGAATGATATTTTTTTTCCTAAGCTAATTAACTGCTGAATAAGCACTCTGGCATAAAAATTAATACTATTCATATTTAAATGAATTCTTTGGTGTCATGTTGCATTCCTGACTGTCTCCAGATGTTGGTCTCCACATTATACATAGAGAAATGAGTCAGTGGCTGATAAACTGGAAATTTTTCTAAAGAAGGATGAGTTTGACACTGTGGAATAACAAACCAATACTGATTTTATTATTAAAGAAAAGCCCAACTGATGGAATCATACAAAAATATGTGTGAGTTTTCTCCCTAAGAATAACCTCAAATTATATAAGTGACAATTCATCCATTGTCTGTCTTATTGGTTCTACTCAGATTTTCACAGCTTGATACTTCTGTCTGCCATAATAATATACTGCTTTAGATTTTAGCTTCTGAATAATTATCTCTCTCCTCCTTTCTCCTGTCCTTCACCCTTGCCTAATAGGATGTGGTTAAATGCAGATAAGAATGTGTTTTCATATCCCCAACATACAGCACAAACTTTCACACTCCTGTATTTCTAAACGGTTCCTCTTTCCAAATTCTTCAAAGCACAGTTCAAACCCTCATTCCTTCGCTTTCTTTCTTGTCCCCAACATCGGTCCCAAAGGTAGAGTTAGTTTCTCTTTCTTTTGCCCCCCTAAAACAACCTACACATATTTTACCCCTCAACCTAATTAATTTTACATCATTCTTTCCAACAATGTACTGTCGTCCAAGACATATTTTACACTGACAAATACATTATTTGGGAAATAAGTATTTATGACTTTGAATTTTCAAGTATTCTATTTCTACCAACCTGCAAGCCTCTCAAGGTTAGAATATGAAACCTGTTTTCCAGTAGCATCCTATAAAGACCCATGGAAGGATGGACGGACAGTAAGATAGTGACATGACAGCGTCCTACGTGAAACTAAATAAGGCGACACAGCCACAGGAGCCTCCAGACTCACCGGCCCATGGCACGTGAGGAGCCCCTCTTCCATCTTCTCACACTGGGGGTCACACTCCACACAGACAGAGCCGTTCTCGAACTCCCGAAACTCACTGTGAAAACAGCAGCAGCGTGAGGAGGTGTAAGCAAACGGGCTGTCAACTTGACAAATGAAGCAACAGCTGCCGACAGTCCTATTGGCAGAGTAAATTCTTGAGTTGGTTTCTCTATGTGCCAGGAGCATGGAAACATTTCCCTGTACGTTAAGGAGCAAGCTTTCCTTTAGGAGGAAAGATAAATGGCAGCCAGATGGTCCTCCTGGCCTCCACTGGGATGGACGGCAGACTCATTCTGGAAGCCTCCCTCTTGTGAGATGCTCTGGCCCTCTTTAAAAACGAGAAGGAAAAGGAAAAAGCCCTCTGTGACTCTTCTGATGATGGAGCAGAACCATTTTACCTTTAGAATTAGCCTACGTCTGTTTGTCTCTCTAAGATTTCACTATTTGTTGGAGCTTTAATTTCTAGACCCTGGAACTACAATTGTATTTTTCTTGTTGCTAAGCTACACGAACCTTCCCTGTCCTTGTCCTTCAAATCCCAAGACTCCTCAATTTATTTTGGGGGGAACTTCAAAAAACGCTTTGATTTCTTTTCTTCTTTCAAAATATCTGCCTTGGAGAATTAGAGAACATATCTTTTTATGCCGGATTTTATTTTCTTCTATTACTGATCTAGTATCATAACCTTTTTTCAGTCAATTCTTTCCAAAGTAATTCTATGTGGTATAAAACTAAAAAAAAATTTATCCTAAAACTGTCTAATTAAACTGCCGTGGGATGGTGGATGGTTGTTCCATATCCTTACATTTTTCTGTCTGTGTATTATGATACTATCAACACCAAAAATTGTCAAAGTGTACACTTTTTTAATAACTAGATATGTCATTTGCAATCTATTTAAATCACTTCTTTTCCACTAATACACAAGAAGCTGAGGTACTATGTAAAGATAATATAGAATATCATGAGTCACTAATAAAATTTGACTACACATTTATAGTTTAATTTTTTAATTTATGCCTTTGTATTCTATACTACATTTCCAAATCAATAAAATTATAGAGGGATTATGGATTAATTAGATGATAAAATCAAATATATTTGTCCTAGAGTGAAGACTTTTTTTCCCACTTGAAGACAAAAAGTCTTACTTAGGATGGAAGTCCAAAAGGTAAAATATGTTTTCAATTGGTTAGATTAAGACTCTACTTATTCCAAGGCAAAATAATTAAGTTTGCTTTTTAAAATAAATAGCACAAATGTAAGGATGCACATAGCTACATGGTTTTTGTATTTTAAAGTGAGTTATGAGCTGTTATAGATCAAATATTTTATGAATTTTCTTTAGTTTAAAATCTTCATTAGAAAAATGGATTTTCCTTTGTATTCTAGATAAGCACGAGTGATACAAAGTACTCTACAGCTCACCTTCAGAATACAAAAGCCCAATGACCAGGTATGAAGATGTAGTGAAATTGTAAAGAAAATATAAAATGATGATTTTAACCAGATTTTAAGACAGCAGTCTGAGATCTTCAGCTAGTTACTGGCTTGGCCATTAAAGAGTTAGACTTATAAAAGAAGGTCCCTGCATTTTAGTTACTAAAACATAGGTTATGTGTTTCTTACTCTTTTTCACAACCCACTTCTCCATCCATGCAGCTGAGGAGTAAACGTGAGTCGTGAAAACACGAGCGCCATCTGCCACCTTCTCAGGCTGATGACAGCGTCTGCTCTCTTCCTTCCTGCTTCCCTAAAAGCTCCTCCTTGCTGTCTTCCTGGCCTCCTCTGCCATTTATTCTTGCCATCTCCACCATCGCTCTGTTTCTTCCCTGTCCCTGGTGACACCACTGTGACTCTCGCAGTTCTCTTTTCATTTGAATCTAACAAAGCACGTTGTTTTGAGCATCGGCTTTGTTCACAAACTTCTGTTTTTGCTGTGGTGCCCATGTTACGTTACCCAATCCTAGAATCAAGAGTGAATATGGTGGTCTCTATCTTCTCCAACTTTAAATTCTAGCATCCACACATATTTTTACACCTTAAATGCTTTAGCTTGTCTGAGCCTCAGTTTTCTAAATATCCTAAGGAAAAAGAGAAAATAATATTTCATCCAGAGGCTGTGACTCTTAATTATGAAAATGCTTGCTATGATTTGTGAGTAGGGTGCTCCTTGGTGTGTGGTATTGATGTTAATGTTTCAGAAGCGTTGCCAGGCAGGAAAAGTTTTCAAGTTTCACTGCAGTTATTTTTTTTCTGCATTTTGATTGATCAAACATCCAAATTAGGACTTTCTGAAGCACAGCAACTTATATGATCTGGGTTTGAATTATAATCAAACAGAAATTGATTAATTTTTCCTTTTTCTTCAAAAGGTTCTATTTTTAGGATTTATTCTAATTTCCTCATAGGTAGGTAGATACATACATACATACATACATACATATATAAATAGATGGGGTAGACTGAATATTGTTAGGTGTCTTTGTGTTTGAATAGTTTCAGCAGTTTTTAAAATGACTGTTTAACATAAACATTTAATCAGCTACGATTAATAGACAAAATGGAAATAATAACAAAAATATTCATGGCAGAACTTTAACCAGTCCTTACTCTGCATTTTTCTCATATGATAATCACAACTGTCCTATAAATGCATCATTCTTATCAGCCCTGCTTTTTGGATAGGAACCAAGCTTAGCTGACAAAGAGGTACCGGCCCATACTCCCTGCCACACTCCCTCCCTCCCTGTTCTTGCCATCTCAACAACAAAAGAAAGGAAGAAAAAGAAGAAAAGAAAGACAAGTTTAAAATGATTAGAGTTTGTCCAACTTTGGACACAAAAATGAAGTTGGGGTCACTCTTCCTCAAAGGCCACCTTAACCAGCTTGGAAAGGAACTAACTTGTACCACAGGATGGGAGGTGGGAATTCACACCGGGCAGGCAAGATGGGAATATACCATTTACAGGACATTTGCTTCAATTGGCTTTCAAGAATCCCTTATTTGATTTCTTAGGGCACCATTACTATTTTATTGTGCACATGAAACTTTTTAAAGTTTCACGGATTTGATTTAACGATGTAAATGGAAAAAAATATTCAATATCAACATGTAGTCTAGTAACCAGTGTTTAGCAAATGTGTCATTTTCTTTTGATTTCCTCTTTGTTTGGCTTGTAGAAATGTGACAGAATACATCTATACATCTCCATGTGTTTATAAGTTTCATTTTTCTGACAACATCAACACTAAAAGATTTAAGAAAAACAATGACATTCTGGAAAGTGAAGAGAAGAAAATCGGATGCCCTGAGTTCTAGTGCTGGCTTGCTTTTCTAGGGTTGTGATTTTAGCCAATATTTAATTCCACTATGTTGATGAGAGTTTGATGTTAGATAAAATGATTCCTGAAATCTATTCCCTCTTTAGAATATAGACATACATTTAATAAACTTTAAATTCCTTTTTTTAATTAGTACCTTTTGTAGTTTGTGCAGGTTACAATCATCTTGAAGAATGCTTACATGTGCTGTTGTTTGTCTCTCTTTTTAAATCTTCTCCTTCCAGCCTCTCCTTTCTCCTCCTCCATTTCCCCTGCCCCATTTTTAATTCTTATGATATTATTAATCATATGCTATGGCATATACTATTTATGTTAATTGACACTGTACGTTTCTTTACAGGGCATATCTTTATTCTACTGATTTCCCCTTCCTCTTCTCCTTAGCCCTCACACTTTTCCCTTGAACCCTCTTGCAAGAGACCAGTTATCTGCTGATGGGTAGACAGGCTGCTTCCAGGATTTAGCTATTATCAATTTTGTCGCTATGAACACTGGTTTGCATATATCACTGTAGTATGACAACTTAAATTCTCTTGGGAAGATACCTAGAGGTAGACAGCTGGGTCATCTGGATTTCCTAATTTCATTTTTTTGAGAAGTCTCCGTACTGATTTCCATAGTGGTTGTAGTAGTTTGGGTTCCCACCAACAATGCAGGAGGATTCCTTTATCACTACAGCTGTGCCAGCATCTGTTATTGTTTGATTTTCTAATGATGGTCGCACTCTTTGAATTAGCATCCTCTAATGGCCAGAGGGGTTGAACATTTTTTTTCAGATATTTAGTGGTCATTTGTATTTCTTCCTCTGTGAAGTATCTGTTCATTTCTTTCATAAACTTTCATTGTAGCACTGACTTAGTGGAACAAAAATCTATTATGACTTATTTTAATGATATCACTTGCTGCACGGACAAACATACATTATTCTGAAGTATTTTATATACAAAATATCTCCTTTCATAACATGAGCAAGCATGAGTACAATCCAATGAGATAAGTAGCATGCATTTTCTGTTCATTGTTAACTATACGAGCTGGCTGTACCATATAAAACTATAAGCTGAACTATCTCCAGAAATGATTAAATTTGTATTTAAAGCCATCTTTATATTTAGCTTTTAATTTTAATTTTTCCCTTAAATTTCATGGAAGAACCTTATTTTGGTCATCTTTTTTAAAAAGACATATACAAATACCATTATTGTAAACAGATTACCATAAATGACTAATAGTAGATTACTATATTATCAATATATTTTTATCCTTCTCATATAAAATGGAAACTTACAATGTTACTGGGGATTATGGAAATAGATGTTAGCATGAGACAACTATTGAGGCACAAGAAGAAGTAAAATGCAAAACTCCACAAAAGTTATTTTCCAGACTTGAAAATGCTTTCGGTTTATCAACAGGAGAAACCCTGACTCAGGGACACTCTTAAAAATGCATTCCACACACACGGAAGGCAAGGGGGACGCGTGAGGCGGCTTCCGGAGTGTGTGAAAGGCCACGCATAAAGGCGGGCACCAGGTTTTATTACTGGCAGTATGATTATTGCTGTACCACAGGGATTTAAAACACTCTACTTAAAATACCGTTCAAGCAATCTAGACAGTGGCAGGGCGCTTTTAAAAACCTCTGAAGTTTTCCTATGGGGCTAAGCAGTTATCAAAAACGTAGCTACGTGGATTTTCCTAGATTACAGACAGATACACAGCCTGAGTGGAAAGAAGAAGCGAATGGTTTAATTGCAGATGAAAAGAATCAAGGACGTGTGAGAGGAAAAACCCCACCAGGTTACTGTGACCTATGGAAGGGGAGACTGTTTAAAACAGTCCTCCACATCAAGAAAATCGAAATACATACTTTAAAAAATTGCTAAAGTATAAATTGCTATAATTTCTCAATAACTAAGCAAACACCTGCAATATGTAAGTAATAGTCTTTATATATGGACCCATTCAATTTACATATGGACTCAGTTCAAAAATTATTTACCCCTGAAAACAATTCTATTTGTTGTATCTTTCTGCGATATGAACTCTGCTGAACATCTTGACCTGCATATGCATTCTGAAATCCTGCCCACTTCTTTTTAGCATTTTAAAATCTGAGCTCGGCGATGCCTTACCCGTCATAGAGATTACAGGATTCTATGCAGATCCTTCCTCTGCTGAAGCGGCGGCAGGACAGGCACTGGTCAGGCCCAGGTCCCCAGCAGCCATCGCCAGAACACAGATGATTACACACCATTCCTTCTGCAGCTGCAAAACACACCAGAACCAGGGCAATATAATCGGAGAGAACACCCACAAAACCCGTGAAAGTTCACCTGCCTAACAACTTGAGACAGTCACCAGCCTGCATCTGGGATGCTACCTAGTTCTATATACTCCACCTGATTATACAATTATCTTTATCTGTCTGATTAGAAAATCTCCTAGTCTGTAGCCTCGACTTTCATCCTTATAATAGGAAATGTTGCAGAGAAAATATTTTAATTTAGATAAAATCAAATGTGTTATTTTTTCCCCTTTATGGATTGTGCTTTTGATATTAAAGTTTCTTTCACCTTGCCTTTGACCCCAAGTAATTCCTAATTCATTAAATTTATTTCCAATGCACTGAGGTACTTAGGACCTCATGTATGCTAGACAAGCACTCTATTACTGAGCTACCCCCAGTGCCTTCTAACTTTTTAAACCAAAATTTTTTTATCTTTGTATTTTACATTAAATTCATGCTTGCTTTGTCAAAATTTCATAAGGTGTCAAATTAGATTAAAATACAATTTTGGCCTATGTACGTGCATTGGCTCCAGTGCCATTTATTTTTGTTTTGTTTTGCTTTGTTTTGTTTTGGTTTGGTTTGGTTTAAGACAGGGTCTCGCTATGTAGTGCAGGATGGCCTTCAATTTACTATTTAGCACAGGCTGGCCTGTAACTTGAAGTGATCCTTCTGCCACAGCCTCCCAAGTGCTTAGGATTACAAGCGTACATTACCACAGCACATTTTGCTCTGGCTGCAGCACCTTTTGCTCTGAAAGCTGTTTTTCCCTCCTTGAATTGTTCTGACACTTTCATCAAAAATCAGTTTGGCATAGTGATCAATTGTGGGTTATCATATTGGGCCTATCAGTTGGGCATATGTGTCAATGTGGGTTATTTCAGGATTGTCTATTCTATGTTGAACACATTGTCATACTATGCATATACAATTAGTCTTAAAATTCTTCCAACTGAATGTTCTCTTACTTTTCTTTTTTTCAAATTTGAGTCAACTAGCTAGCTTGTTTACCGTTCAGTATAAATTTTATAAAGATCTTGTATATATCTGAAAAACCTTGCTGTGAATCTCATCACACTAAATAAACTTATGAAACCCTGAGAGAAATTTTACGATTTGAGTCTTCTGAGAAGATAGTGTGTGATCTAAATACAAGGTGTGTCTAAAAACAGTGAATGTTTACACCAACTTGAACACACTTAACTCATCATTCTTGCCACTGAAGCCGTTCTGGAAGTCCTCTTTCATGAGTGTCTTTAGTTGCACCGTTGTGACTACCTTGATGTCCTGAATTAGAAACTTTACACTTTATAATCATTTTGACTTAGGGAAAGACCAGAATGTGCCATGGCCCAAGATGCAGTTACTAAGGCAGATGAGGACACCCTGTGGTGTTCCTACCAGCCTGCCTGTCGGATGCACCACAAACATCACTCACTAGATTTTCATCTCACGTTTGTGAAGATGTTCACAGAAAAGGTCTTCCTGAGCTGCCTCAGAAAGTGGCGAGATCATGTTGAATTCACTTGCTTATTCTCAGGGCTCTTTTGTTTTTGTTGTTTTGCAAGCTTGCTGAAAATGTTATCAGACACATACATCCTCTGTGGACATGGTATTTTATTTCTTCTGTTTTGATCTACACATCTTTTTTTTTCCTTATTATGATTTTTATGTGTTGAATGCACAGTGAGAGATGACCTTCTTTCCGTTTCCAGTCTATTCAGCATGCATTGAATCTTCCATGAGTAAGTACAATGGAAGGTATAAGACCTTTGCAGATGACCTGTATCAAATTTCCCCTCCATTCCTTTTTTTCTAGGATTTTAAAAATATTAATGAGTATTAAATTTTTCAAATTATTTCCTGTGATATTTCTTCTCCAGATGGTCAATTCTGTATATTGCATCATTTATTTTCAAGTAATGCACCAGCATTTTGTCTTTGATATAAACCCATTCGTCAGTGTAACTCTTTGTATGTTGATGAATGTTACTTGTTGCTTCTTAAGAAGGTTTTATTTTACATATGAAAAACAAAATATATTTATTTTAAATATATATTTATGCATTTTTGAGAGGTGGATCTGCCTTCAGTCTTTCACCCTTTCCCTCCTCCTTTCATGTCTTCCTCTTTTCTCTGTTCTCATGGGTATTCTTTGTTCACATAGAGATTCTAATCTTCCAAATCATCATGCAAAGTAGTAATGATCACCCATTTGCAGACGGGCAGAGCCCAGGCCCAACAGTGCCAGGTTTTGAGTTACCCCAGCCTGGTTCCTTCGCCACCAGGAGGGATACAAGTCCTGCACCCCCACCCCCACTGCTTTGATACTGTTGTCAGGAGGCTGAGGCAGACTGCACTCCCGCGCCTTTGCTGGCCAGAACACAGTAGGAAAGCTTGCTCTTGAGAGGCTGCTCCTCTCCTCATTCTGTGGGCAGTGAGGACAGATATTTTTTGGAGAATTTTGGGTCTGTGCCTGTGGTTGTTTTTGAGTTGCCAGTTTCTTCACCTCCAAACCTGAGGTCTCTGAAGAGGAAAACTCAGGAAGCTCACCTGTGTCCTGAATTTGGGGCCAAGTTCCCAAACCTGGGCATCTCTTTCCTCTACCTTTCCTAGGCTTAGGTGTTTCCTACACATTATACCCAGGATTTTATTAGATGCAAAACAAGAATTCAGTGATACTCATGAGTCAATGAGTTTTAAATGAATATGAAGTTAAAATAACCTATTTTATAAGCATTCAGCCATTGTAAGGTTTTACCAAGTTTTATGTCCTGACTTAAATATATATATATATATATATATATATATATATATATATATATATATAATGCCTATGTAAAATGTTATGTGGAATAACCATTATCATCAGGGGAAATCCCCAAGAAATTCCATGGAATGACTTATAAAGATAAGTATAGAATGTCATGAATCTCTGGTTCTCAGTATTTTTTACCTAGAAAATATAATCAATGCCACAAAGTCTCTGTTTACTAAATTTTGTCTAAGACCTTCATCTCTATTCTTCATTTCTTTCTTGAGGAAGCTGACTCCCTATCTCATCTAGCTTTTGGGCCACTTATTTTATCATGTTACATCTTTTTTTTTTTCCAGGTTTGATGATTCTCTCACTCTTGTTTCTTGTCCTACCCTCTCCTAAGGGTAACTGAATATGGAAGGAAAGAACTGTTGGGATTTTCTGTTACATATTTTGACATCAACGGGGGAGAAAGGTTGTAGGTTCACCAAGACCCTACTTCCTTTTCTGGGGCTTACCTCCTCTCTGAGTCTTTCTGTATGTGTGTAACCTCAGGGAACTCTGACTGAAGCAACACATCTACTGGTGGAAAGTCATACTAAGAAAGAAACCGTAATAGCCGCTGTTTTGTTCTTTCTAAAGCACTAGCTGAAGGAAACAAGAACTGGCGGATCATTTTCTCCAAAGTGAGACCAAAGAAAGGGTCTTCACACAACATAAAACAAGAGGCCAGGAAAGCTGCTGCTTTGAAATTCTTAAGAACAGTTTCCTATCAGCACCGAGAATTCAACAGACCTCTGCCTGCGTGGAGTGACAGTGACGTGGGGGGGGGGTGTAGAAGGCTTACAGTTCACAAGGCCACTGTAAACCTCTCTAAAGAATCCATGACAAGGTAGGCATTATGAAACCTTTCACTTCATCTGTGGTTTTTTTGGGAGCTGTAAAATAGCTTTTTCATTATCTCATATGAATTGTACTTGCCTGTTAAAAATTTGGAGAGATAATAATGTGCTTAGTATTTCGACCTTTATAGAGAATATTGAACTTGTTTCCATTAAAATACAGACAAGCTTAAAAATGGAATTTGTTACATGGATGAAAATAAATGGATTGGCTCAAAAATATTCTGCTATAGACACAAAGGCGGAAAAAAAAGCCTTTTTTACTGTAGAGCAAGTTCACCTACGTTGTTTGCAGTATTTATCATATACAGAGGCAGAGATTTTACTTAGAATGCATTTGGACAGGTATAGCTAATTTTTTTAAGGATGAAAAGCATATTTTAACATAGTAATAATTCAGATTTTATGATCAAACAGACAAAGGTTAAATCCTTATGGTTCCATGCACCAGGTAGCCTTGAGCAATTATTTACATATTACTCCTCTGTAAAATGAATAACATCTACTTCTCAAGGTTGTGCTAATATTACTATGGTATTAATGACAGGGTCTGAAAAATTAACCATTAATACCTATACTCAAAGGATATTCATGTGCTCATTTTTCAAAGATAGTTATGTAGAAACTATCTCCTTTCTGCTAGATGTTGCTAGGAGCTAAGAGAGAATTGAAACTTCCCTCTCACTACCATAATAAATTATCACAAACTCAGTTGCTTAAGCAACATAAATACACCCTTACAGTTCTGAAAGCCAGAAGTTGAAAGTGAGTCCTAAGAAAGGGGCTAAACTCAGAGTCACAGTGAGCCTGAGACCTCCTGGATGCTCCGGGAGAGACCTTTCCTCCCTCAGAGACCCTCTGGCATTCCTTGGCTTGTGAGTTCTTCTAACCTCCATTCCCAAGGCAGCATCACCTTCTTGTTTTCTAGACTTCAGTGTTCTGCTTATAGGGACACCTGTGGTTATATCTGTGACTTATCCAGAAACCCAGGAAAATGGTCTCGCCTTAAAATCTACTACATCTACTAAAACTCTCGTGCCTGATGAGGTAACATTCATAGGCTTTGTGGACTAGGATGTGGCCAAGAGGGACATTTCTTTCAACATAGTAAGCAAAGTCAAGAAATAGTATACAAAAGGGAAAGACATCACATATCTTTATAATATTAAATGAGATAAATGTGTAAAAGGTGTAATAAAGGAAGAATGGGAGAACAAGGGCTAAGACGTAGCCATTTGCCACACTGAGTAGGTTAAACAGATATTACCCACAGCAAGTGCAGTGCTTACCCCCCCAGATACTTCATGTTCCTGACCTGGCAGGAACCTGGGTGCAAAGCTATAAAGGAAGAAGTGAGTGGCGGCAGTGCCAGCAATAAGAAAACTATGGAAACTCCATGAATACTTGGTTAGAATACTCTGAGCAACACAAAATCTCTCTCAGAAGGCACATTAATTATAAATAATTAGAATAAATCAATGGATATTTTGTTGAATTTCTCAATTGCATAAAATCAAATGGCATAATATATACTATAATTATCCAATTAATATATTACCTATCATTAAATACTCCCTTTATTGTGCCGAGTGATTACTGTTAGTACATGAAAAAAATGAAGAACACTATTTAGAAGATGCTGTTTAAATTTAGGTCACTCTTTATCTTTGCCTCCAAAAACTGTTGTGAAATGTATAGTTTTCAGCTATTTATCTGCAAATTTTCCTGTCATGAGTCCTTTTTGAAGGGACAACCCCTCCCAGGAAGAAATTAAATGCTTCCAGATATATGTCTGATCATAGCACGATAGAATAACAGGGAGTGGATAGAATTTCCAAGGGATTTCCCAGACTCCTGTCTCAGGTTGATCTGATGTTGGGTGAAAACTGCACAGTTCTAGGCCTCCTAGCTCTCTGTGTTAGTTTCACCTCCAGCTCCCCCCCATCACCACAAGACTGTTTTTCATCAGAGTGTGCTCATGCTTTTGCATGGCCTCCCCCACTCTGCCTGCTCCTCTGTGTCTCTTATCCTGTAAGGATACTCGTCACTGGGTAAAGGACCCATGTTAGCTCATATTTAAATTACATCTTCAAATAATTCCACATCCACAGGTACAAGGGGTTGGAATGTAGCATATCGTCCTCTGGGGGTGTGTAGTATAACCCACAACACTGTCTAAGGATCTCTGGAAAATGGAGTCCAGAATTCTGTGTTTAATCATTAAACATTTTAATTTTAAGATTTTGAAACCATGGTTCTAGAGTCAAGGTTAAAATATTGCCATCTGTGATAAAAACCAAAGTAATCCTGAGTTTTACTGTTGAGAGGTCTTTGATGACTTCAGAAATTCTCCATTATCAAATAGAAAGAAGGGGTATCATTTCTGCAACTAGCAGGCAATGGGAACTACTTATTACCCTTTGATAGGAACATAAAGAACATTTTGTACCATTGTTAGTAATTAGACATTGTGCTGTTTCAAATACAATAAGAAACTCTTACTTGATTTTTTTTTACAAAGAACAATGAATTGATGTATTACTTTGGTATCTTAAACAAGGAAATCTTAGAATAATAATTAAATTTTTCTGCCTTTTGATAACCTAAAAAAGTTCAGCATTTTCTAAATTATGTAACTTATGACTCATATGAAGGTAATGATTACTAAAAGGTGTGTCAGAGTTCACTGATTCCCCAGTGAAAATAAGCTATCCTTCCAAAGGATGCTTCCTCTGACCCGGCAGGAAGCACACTGTTTATACACATTTACCCAGATGGCATGGGTGGCAATGGGAGTGCACAAATGCAAAGGGACTTAAAGAAAGAAAATCTCCTACAATGGAAATATTTTCTTAAAACAGTGAAAATCTTAATTTATAATCAAATTTCATTTTCTGTGACATTAAACAGCATTACAGATGACGATGATAACAGCAAATGCATTGTAGTTTTATAAGAAGCCAAAATTTCTTATGATGTAGAATATAAAGTGTTTATTATTTTCTTATTACTCTCATAGTTACTAGAGTAAATAAGAGGTACCTTCTGCTCTGTGCTCATTAACTCCTTCTAATTGAATTCTGACCATATGACTCATCAAAACTGGTCACAGGACCTTCCAGAGAGTTTCATTATTAGCAATGAATTGCAGTTTTGCAATTCTTATTTCTATATTCACTTTCAATGAGGTAGATTTTCTAACCATTAAAATGAGGAAAATCAAATTACAGGTAAACAAAAAATAAACACTGTTGCTACCCCTATCTGTAGGTCCACATTTGCACAATCAACCACAGTTTAAAAAGCAAAAACTTGCCAGGTGTGATGGTGTAACTCTATAATCCTAGCACACTCAGGACACTGAGGGAGGATTGTCATGAGTTTGAGGCCAACCTGGACTACATAGCATGACCCTGCCTCAAAAAATGAAATTCTTTTAATTGTATGTATACTGAATATTTACACTCTTTTTAACTTAGTTCCTAAATAAAATAGTACAGCAACTACTTACCTAGGATTTACATTGTTTTAGGTATTTTAAGTAAATTAGAGATGATATAAAGTGTACATGAGAGAATGCTTAGGTCATAGGTGCATACTGTTATTTTATGCAAGGAATCTAAGCATCCAAGGATTTTAGTTTTTGTGAGTTCTTGAACCTGTTTCACATAGATACCAAGAGATATTTGTATTTTTTATGTAAACAAATACATTCTTTATCACTAAATATTTTTCTCCTGAACCATTAATCTGAAATTTGTACTTATTGGACTTTTTTAAAGTGCTAAATTTCTAACTTAGCACAGAGACATTTTAAAACATTTTAGTTAGAAGAGAGAAAAAGAATGTATTTAAAAGGGATTCTTAAGCATAGATTTTTTTTTTTTGTCCACTTACAATCTCTAGGGAGCATTTAACATTTCTAGCCTCCCATTAATAACTACTTATTCCTTTAAATCCACCACTGGTTGATGTGCTTCTTGCAAATTTATAGTTCACGAATTTAATAAAGTGAATTTTCCTTCTGCTTAAAAATAAACCCTTGATATGACTCTGTGGTTTCTCATTCCTCCCAAGAAGGAATATTTCATTAAGTAGTATTAAATACCACATCTTTGCACCACTTATGTCTATATGAGTACAAAGTTTATAATCTACTTTAATAAGAAAATAAACCATAATCATATACTAACAATAACTACAACAGCAAAGTCCTACAGCATGTTCTTTAAACCAAGTATTCAATGAGGAAAATATTATCAGCTGCTCTGTTTTACAAATGATGAAACTGAGTACAGAGATGTTACATAGTACCTAAGTTTGAATCAAAGAAAAGAGTTTTGCTGAGGTTACAACAATGCATTTGGGTATTGCTAGAGTTTGTTCCATCAAAATGCAGGTGCACTCTTCATTCCTGAGTGTAAGAAGTGGCACAATCTTTAGGGGTGTGGAACCTTTAGGAGTTGGGGCTTAGTAGGGGCCAAGTGGGTAATCACTGAATCAGAAGAGGCTAGGATGAATCTGATGTCTTAGAGCAGGGTGGATCTGGCATGACTGACTGTGTTCCTGTAACACCAGGCTCTTCCTAAAGAGCGGGCTTGGCCTTTCCCTGTCTCCTGCCTCTTTCTTGCCCTGTGAGCTGTCTCTGACATGCTCCCTCCGTGGCGTGTCCCCTGTTGTCAGGACCTGGCCCAAAGGGCCCCCCAGAGGCTGACCAGATGAGCCCACTCAGTCTCTGTCTTTCATCCAGAAAAACTGTGAACTAAATAAAACTTTAGCCTCATCCTTCCTCCCTCCCTCTCCCCCTTCCTCTCATCTCTCCTTTGACAAAAATGGACTAAAGCAAGTGTGATTCTACATATTTTGTTATATAGACACAATACAATAATTCAGTAATTTTCTTAGGAAAATCAACCACTTTCTCTTTATTGTAAGAAGACATGATAAAGTAAAAAGCCTGGTTTGTGAAATCAGAAAGATACTGAAGTCAAACCCAGGATCCTATTTTAAACTCCAAACACTAGAAATATTAATTCACTTTTCTGACATCTCTACACTCCTACAAAATGGGGATAATTATAATTTACAGGGTGCTTATGACAAATTTAACTACACAGATAGATTGAGATGTAAGATCTGGCATCATTTTTAGCTGCTTATTTGTAGAAATATTGCAGATGACTGAATGAGGAGGGATGGATTATTAAATAGGTTATTCAATAAATTGTGTTGGATCAATATTACTATGAATTGGAGATTATTTTCATATGTACTAAAATAAAATTTCTGCATAGATTAAAATTTTCCATATGGTTTTTAATGTACTAGAAGGCAAAAACCAAGAATATGTCAAGGTCAAATTAGTAAGCAGCAATTTATTTTCTTAGGTAAATGGTTAGAATGTTTGTTTATAAAAAGACAAAAGCTTAAAAATCACCTGAAAGACAGAAAAGTATGCATAACACACATAAGAGACAAAAAGTTGCTGTATTTAATATGTGTTGAATTCTTTCAAATAAGAAAAAAAAACTCTCGAATTGAAAGCAAATAAAATTCATGAATAATTTATAAAATATACAGTATGCTCAATATTACTCTAAAATATGGAAGTATAAAAGACTTCTTTTTCTTCTTTAAGATCACTGAAAATTAGAACAATGGATATTCTGGGGCAATAATGTGAGATGAAAAATATTTCTATCATACAGAGTTTAGAACAAACGTAAACTGAACCAATATTTCTGAAGGATGATATAGCAACACATATGAAAATTTTATATTGCCTCAATTACACAGAAATTCCACTTCCTCTAACCTTTTAGCCTCAGGAAGTAATTGCACATGTAAAATGTTTTATGAATTAGTATCCGCATTATGGTGGTAGTAATAAGAAAAAATGGAAAATAATTCAAATTGTGTTAATATGGCACTGATGCAATAAAAATATTTATATGAAGCTTTTAAAAAGAACAACAAAGTGCTCTAAATATCAGAATGGGAAACTCTCATAATACAGTAAGCAAAAGACATAGTTGGCTAAGTGGTATACAGGTGTATATGGTATGATCTCACTTACATTTGAAATGATTTTTACTATCTATCATTTATCTATTACATACATCTATACCTAACATATATCTTCCTTATAAATGTTTTATTGTTTTAGATTCCAACAATATAAAAGTGTTATAATTAGAAAAAATAAATACGTTTCCCTTTTGAAAATCTGTAAGAAATTTCATTATTCTGTTTTATACATTGCATTTAGTTTGTATGGATTCCCACGTAACCTGGTTTTGAGGGGTTGGTATAACATTTGTCTCTGTTTTTTTTTTTTTTTTATTCTTTCAACTTTAAAACTTTCTGCTTAAGTCTTTTTTTTTAAAGAAAATTTAAAATATTTTCATCAACCTACACTAAAACTTGTAGCAAACACTGTCATTTTGCTAGTACCACAGCCACATAAGTGAGGGAAGCAGAAAGAATGCCAGCTTTTCATTTCTTACGGTTTCTCTCAATTTCAATCTCTTGAAAACACAAAGTTCGCTTTGAAAGTTCTATCTTAAAAGAGTAAACCTTCCTAAGCCACTGTCACCCTTTACAGGTGAGGGGAAGTTTTCCTTTTATTGCCATTATGATTTTGAATCACAATGAATTCCAAAAGCCACTGTTATAAATGAAAGGTTGTTTTTTCTTTCACATTAACAAAGAAAGCGACTTCCAGATTTAGATCAGAGGGTTTTATGTATATATGTACATTCTGGGTTTTGTATATCCATCTATCCTGCATATACATGTGCCAACACACATGTGTTCCTATTTACATATATGTATTATGAGGAATGTGAATATACACTCAAGTATCATATGTGTGTCTGTGTGTGAATACAGAAAGAATATGTTAAAGCGCAGGATTTACCATACATTTAAAAGAGAATATTTGCACCTTCACACTGTGGAGAATAATATAGATGACAAGATTTTTATCAGATGTGAAAAACCACTTGTAGTATTATTGTAAACATCAATAGCATCATCTCTGGGGTCATGTTTCCAAGTTAATTATATTTCTGAAAATGCAGATCTGGGAGTTTCATGAATGCAATGTGCAGTAAAGCTGAAGCCTGAATTTTGATAAGTTAACTTCATGCCTCAGATGTTAAAAATGAAAAATGATCTGCTTGATTTTATGCTATGTACCACAAAACTATGTTTTTCCTAACTGCTTCATCAGTTTCTCAAATTACAGAGACAATCTAAGTGTTCAGGAAAGGAAAATGTCCCTTAATCCAAGAGGCCTAACAGTGAAAGTTTAAGATCATTTTTGAGTTTTTAAATTATTTTTGTTTTTATTATTATTTATTCTCTTGTAGTGATTTGAAAAATTTAGTAGTCATTAAAAGGTATAAAAATGTTCATCGAAAATTAAAAGATACCAAATGCATGAAATCGCAGTTATGTTGATCGTGGGCCAGTCTAATTTGAAAACTCCTATTTTTTCATTTTGGTTTTTCTACATTTAATTCCTTTCTATATTTTCTTCTCAGTTTTCTTTGCTCAGGTATAAAAGTTTAAAATGTTATGAATGTTAGTAGGATTTGTAAATGGATTATATAAAAATGTTTGGCTCTAAACAGGGTTGAAGTATATGATTATTTCAGATAGTTGCACATATACATAGAGGAATGTGAGACAAGAAACAAATATTACAGAAAAAAGCAAGAAAAACTTGGTCAGGAATTAGCGATGTAAAAGTGTAAGGAAAAGATGAACTTGATTTAATATGGATAAATACATTTTGATACATAAATAGATCTTATATTCCTTGATTCTATGAGGAAAAGAAGGGTATGTAAGAATCTAAGTTCACTTAGGAACCTCGTGTTGCATTAGACCTCTTTTGTTCTAAGAACTATTTTTAAATAGTCAAAAAGAATCTAGCATATGAGTTCCTCAAATTATAAGTGAAGGTTTTTGAACAATGTTAGCTTGAGAGGCTTTATTTATTTATTTACTTATTTATTTCTGGTACTAGGGATCAAACTCACGACCTTGGGCTTGACAGGCAGGTGCTTACACCACTGAGCTAAATCCCCAGTTTGAGAGGCTTTAGAACTTCTCTGGTACAAGATATAGCACTAAAAGTGAATTGATTCACTAATTATTTAATTCACTAATTACTTAAGTAATGTTAACATCTAGAGTGCCTACATTTTGTAAAAACCATCTGTTGTTCATTTAAACACAGACCAGTGACCTCAATCACAATTTTATAAATACCTTGATAATGTGATGATGAGATCACAAGTAAGAGAGCAGCCTGAAAGCAGCACTTTTCTTTTAAAAAGAACAGACTCATCAAGATGCCCAAGCAAGAATACTTATTTACAAACCAACCATTTGAGTTCTGAGTCTTTATAATCAGTATTTACTGCAAATAGATCAGACTGTGACATAAGAAGTGCTGGCACTTGTAAGATGCAGGAGTCGTTGTACTCAGTAGAAAAACCAGAAAGCACTGAGTGATGGTCTACGACATGACAGAATTGTGAAATAATCAGGAACCGCCACAGGACTGGGCAGGCAGACTCCTGGGGCCTTACCTGCTACTTACTAAAAGCATGGTTTGTGTTTTCTGCTGGGATAGGGAGAGACTTAAAAGCCATTTTTGTTGTGAACCATGTCTCTGCATTTGGGGCTATAATCGCCCAGTAGACAACTAAAAACAACAAAACCTGATCTTCACTCTGTACATATTGTTACTGTAAATCTTGGGTGGACTCTCTCCTAAAGGCCTCCTAGAAGTGTGCTGATCATTTAGGGAGCACCTGTCTAGGGACAGGGTTGATTAGGCCTGAGTTTATATGATCTCATCCCCCTTCAAGCCCGAGGATCTCATGATAAAAAGTTAACTGAAGCTTATCGATAGAGTTAACCAGTGATCATCCCAGATCACTGGTGCATCACCCAGGTTCCAGGAAAGACACAACCCCAGCTCACTGAGATAACCAGAATTGAAGAGGAGTCTGGAAAGGGAACATCTCTCAGCCGTGAGAATAAGGACTGCGGAGCTATGACGTCAGACCTGAGGGTGATCAAACAGAACCCAGCCAGCAAGCTAATACTTGAAAGGTTCAAGCCCTTCTTCTGCAAGCGGGCAGATCTAAACCATGTATCAGGCTATGCTCCGCCTGCAGCTACTCACACCAGAGTCCTTCCTTATTTTCCCTTTAACTTTCCATTTAAGGTTTAGCTTTAGTTTTCATTTTTAATAAAGCAATGACCCATGCAATTGTACATCACTGTTTTCAGTAGGAGTGGGGCAGTCACATGCCTCAGGAAAACATTATATCCCTTGCTGTGACAAAGAAGCAATAAAATGGATCAATATGTCTCAAAACATATGAAAAATGAGGTCATTATATGCCGATACAAATACATTTATAAAATAAACACTTTTTTTCTCATATAGTAAACTTCTGGAAAAATATTTTTTTACACATTTCAAAAGAACACACCTTCATCTCTCTTTCTACTCCCAAATAGCAAAACTCTTGTTTCTAGACTCCAAATTCACCAAAACCCTACAGCGAACAATTGTCTCAGATAGATAGCCACAAAGTGATGGGAGCCTAATAGCTATAAATCTCCACAGAATCCCTAATATTAGGGAAGATTTTTAAACATGCAATAGGTTATGAAACATGACAATCTCCAATTATTTTATGCCATGTGGCTGACTATGGCTATTACTCTTTTTCAGGGCTGAGGTGAGAGGACAACACTTCTGACTTGATGTTATTTTCAGCTTTTGGGCCAATGTAGACTACAGCAATTTTAGAGTTTCTATGTTTCAGGTGTCTGGGAAATATACTTACTACAATTCTCTGCTTTTCTGTTATCCCGAATCACTATTCTTTGGTTGATGGTGCTAAAGAGCGTTGTCCAGTTAATGGTGTGATAATAACACAGGTTGCTGTTGTCAGTGATATAGATATTTCCCGCACTGATTTCCTTCAAGGACTGAAACTGCAGCGAGGTGATACCTTGTTGCTTGAGGATCAGCAAGGAGAGGCCACTGGGGAAGAGAGAGGAGAAAGTGAGACAGAAATAAATGTCACTTGGCCCTGAAATGCATACCTAAAGTGAATAAGGATGTCACATCTTACTCATCTTAATGTAACATAAACAGAGCTTGAATCAATGTATCTAAGCCAAGAGTAACATTTATATTTGTCAATTGCTTTCAATTGTAATAATAGTTTGATTTCTAGATGCAAAATGTTCATGGCTTAGGAATATGGATAGGCAATATATGTTCATCTCATTATGTTTACCAATAAAATATGCCTTTCATCATGTAGCCTAAATTATAGGTTTTTCAAAGACAAAATCCTGCACTGACTAAAAAATATGTATACAGTGATTGCTTACCTCTCATAAGTGAGATTAATTCCATTATGCCACATTTAGATAAACTTTTACTGGATAGATACAGTGGACTATGTCTGTGGGTAGTTAACTTTATGCCTCAGGAATCAAAAACTTATTACACTTAAAAAAATGTATAAGAAGTGTTAGGACAAATTAAAAACTAAAGAGAATTAAATTAATTTCCCACTCTAAAGGCTTAGACAACTGGGAAATTTTCTAAAAGTTAAAGAACTACTATCATTGTTACACTATCAATGATAGTGTAAACTCATTTCAGAGAAATTGCTTTTATTTCAACAGAGTCCATATTATTGTAATTATTTTTCTATGCCCCAAAGAATGAATAGTTCCAATGATTTCACCTTTCAGTTAACTAATGAACATTATTTATCATTTGGGAAGACAAAGCTCTCCTTTTCATTAATAATTGAAATATACTTTCTTATTAATATTTAGAATATTTTTTTAATTATCTACTTTTTTTGGTTTTTATTTTTATTATTTTTAATAGTTAAAAATGTGTGAGGCCTAATGATAGACACTGAAATGTAATTTATTCTTTCAAACTTTGCTCCCATAACCACCTTGATTTGTTATTACAATGTCAAATGCCTTAATTAACATATTCTTGATTAATTTATAGAATTTTTAATGAATAGTAAAAGTTGTTCATATACAGCACTTAAATATATTGTATCTTTTAACTATCCATATTACAGACAGCTGACTAGGTAGAAATATTACCAGGAGTCAGATAGGGCTCAGTGCAAAAGATAAAAACACATTAAAATTGTGAATGGAGGTACATCTGCTAGAAAACAGGCTTTAAGATAATGATGGAATGACCAGACCTACATGTCTCTCCAACAGATAAGCAATATACTATAATTGGTGTTACCTGGTCCAATAAAGTCTAGATAGACATCAGTCACCTAGGTGAGGTATGAGGATCTCCTAATTCACCTGTTCCTAAAAAGGTCATTGTTCTCCCCCATGTACACTTGCTATGTGACCTGCTTCCCCATTGGATCAATCTCACCTAATCAGCTCTACTTGTAATCTTATTGGTTGGTCATAGTTTTGACCCACATCATACCCACATTTTAGTTTTGCTCTATAAAACTTCCTCTGTGAAGTGGGGTCCACAGCAACCCACTTTCAGGTCCCCTCCGATCTCTCAGGAGCTACATCTTTCAATAAATATTTTATACTCTTAACATCCATTGTTCAATTTTGGAGAACATGAATTTGGTATATCTGACATCCAGCAGGTACATATCTCATCCTCTATAGCATTTGGAGGTCCCACCAAGATAATTGCAATGAGGTAAAAGATTGTATTTTTTTTTCATAGTTCTGGATTATTACTCATTGAAGAAATGGGAAATTGTCATTCTTATTTGTGAATTGTTTACACCTTGAATTTTCATGTTTCATCTATTTCTTATACTTTTTTGTTTAAATGATGATAAATTTAAATTTAGAACATGAGAATATTATAATATTTCTTTGATGGAACATTTTACCTTTGTAGGCAAGATCCTGTATTCCTGTTTTGTATATGCTGCACTTGGACTTATTGGTTGCTAAATTTATTGGTGCTCTGTGCTTGACCTCTCTGACTTGTTTTGACTGTTGTGATTTGTCTTATCTTAGGCATCAGCTCTAGGGAAAAAGTAATGTTAGATAGTCTGGCCCTACAGGCACAGTGGGATATATGTACTATTACTGATGATAAGGTTCCCTTCCTTTGCCCTTTGGATTCTAAGGATGAGGTTTCTAAGGCAATATTAATTAAAGCCTCATGAACTATTACTAACTCTGAGATTCCTCATTCTTGCCCTCTGGACCCTGACAGTAAGGCTTCCAAACCAACCTTCATTGATGCCATTACTGGGCTATATCCATTCCTATCTGGTTTTCTTCAAGAGCCTTAAGAATAGTATCCTTTCAAGGAAGTGGGTAGATAATTCAGGCCTATCTGTGTCCATGTATTCCTTTCCCTCAGTACCACAAATAGATCAAACAAGGTCTGGGAAAGTAGTCAGGCAAACCTGGTAAGTACATTGAGGTCTTTAGGGGACGTACTCAAACCTATGAACCACACTGGAAAGATGTAATGCTATTCTTAAATACTAACTTCTAGTGAGAGAAGAGGAGCATTACCAGCTGTTATGACATTAGGAAATGAATATTATATTGTTCATTTTAGAAGACCAGAAGATAGGCAGCCAGGGGAACATTCAGTTCCTACTGAAGCCTAAGAAGTCACTACACAAATTCCTACTGGCCTACCAACCAGACATGAGATTGGAATAGCAGATATGTTCAGAAGTATATTCTTCAACATCTAAGAAGGACTAGCACTAAGCCTTTTGATTATTTTAAATTGTCAACTATCCATTAGGAGAAAGACGAAAAACCCTCTGCCTTCTCATAACATCTACAAGAAGCATTGATGAGACATACATCCCTGGCTCCTGATTTGGTAGAAGAACAGGTTATTCTTAAAGACAAGACTATTACTCAGTCAGCTTCAAATATTAGGAAATAGCTACAGAAGATGGCTTTTACTCCAGATAGCTCACTCGATACTGTAGTGAAAATTGCCTCCTCAATATTTTATAACTGAGACCAGGAGTTAGACACACAAAGAGACCAAGAGAAAGTGGCTTCTTTGGTTGTGGCCTTAAAACAGACTCTAAACCTGATTCTCAGAGATCCAAACAGAGCTTAACAGTTAAATTCTCATGCTTCTCCTATGGTAAGCCAGGACACCTGAGGAGGGACTGTGATAAAAACTATCATGACAAGAGGCCCTCTGAGCCATGCCCTTATTGCATAGCTGACTATTGGGAAGTTGGACTGCTCACTGAGATGAAGGTCTCTGGGATCAGACCCATCTCACAAGCTGGTCCAGCAAGAATGAAGGGTCCTGGGGCACTCTCTGCCTTCTCCAAGGGAAAAGGACTGCCAAGGGCAAAGGAACCAGTGTATTGCTGGTGCATGTCTCTCGGTCCTTCTTTCCAATCATGGCTTTCCATTTAGCTGCCATACTTCAGGGAAAGGAGTCATTGGAGAGGAAGTAACTCGCTATTTTTTAGAACCCTTAGGCTGTAACTGGGATGGCTTTCTCTTTTCTCACTGCTTTCTAATTATGCCTTAAACTCCAGTTCCTCTCCTGGGGAGAGATATCTAACTTTTCTTGAAAACTGTAAGCTACACGCACGTTGTTCAGGGATGCCGCCTCCCACTCAGGGAGACAGAGTAGAACAGGAAAAGAAATAAGAGCTGCCCAGGTGCAAATACATCTCAAAGATCTCACTATTCTTCCTTACCAGAGACAATACCTTCTAAGGCCTGAAGTTAAAAAAAGACTAAAGGCCTTTAATTGACAATTTAAGGGCACAAGTTCTGCTTACACAGTCACAAACCCTTGCAACACTCCAATCTTGGCAGTTCAAAAAAGTAGTGGTGAATATGATTGGTAGAGGACCTTAGATCAGTAAATCAGGCAGTAGTGGCAATCCACCCCTAACTCTCCTTTCTCAGATCCCAGAAGATGCCGGTTGGTTTTCAGAGTCAGATTTAAAAGATGCCTTCTTTTGTATTCCTTTACATACAGATCCCCAGTTTCGTTTTACTTTTGAAAATCCTTACGACCAGGCCACTCAACTGACTTGGACTATGCTTCCTCAGGGGCTTAGAGAGTCCTCATCCGTTTGGACAAGTGCTTTTCCATGGCTTTGCAGTAACTCTGCTGATCTCTCTCTCCTCAGTGAAGAAGTAAAATGAATAAATCTGTCCTCCAAAACCAGATGGCATTAGACACTCTAACAACAGCACAAGGGGACACTTGAGTGATTGTAAATGGTGAATATTATGTGTACATTCCTGATCCTTCTGCTAATATCTTGATGACTGTTTAAGATATTAAATGACAGGTTATTGCCATGTCAGATTCTGAAACTTCTGGACAGTATCTTTACTCTCTTTGTAGGAAGCCATTACTGGCTCTTCCTGGTAGACACATTTGTTGGTTGTATTCATAATAATCTTGCTGACCTTATATGAGCCTTCTGGTGGAACAGATTGTATATCCCATATGCCTGAGACATTACCAAATCACCCAACTCTACCTTTAGTTGTAACAACATAAAATCAAACATAAAGTTTATTTAGTTCACATCATTCATCCCAAACCTGTAAAACACTAATATCATGTGATATCCAGTGGAAAAATCAAAATACACACTTGTATATTTTATTTCATCATTTTTGTTGAGCTTTGAATTAAAGTTAGAAATACAATTTTCAGAAGCAGTAAACCAATACTACTGATTATCTCGACTTCATGTAGACATGATGCTCCTCGTGGAATCTGGGCCAGCTGCAGATATAAACATTTATACCCACCTGTAGAGAACTCTGCCACCAATGGTCACCAGGTTAGAGAAAACACTGAAATCAGTCATGTTTGGAGGCCATGATTGTATGTTCAAGAAACCTAGAGTGATAGAGATGGTATGAGTAAATCAGATCATCGTCTTAAAAATAGTATTGTTTATTCTTGAATACAATGAAAATGTATTCAAACATGTGACAGGTAAACAAAAAGCATTGAACATTTCTATTTTTAAAGGATTCTATCATATATTTATCCTTCCAAGACTGAATGCCTTACCACAAATTCCTAAGGTAAATAATAAATAATTAATATCAAAAGTATAGCTCCAAGAACTTTTCTTTCTCAGACATATGTAATCATAAAACTATGCATTAAAATTTTAAATGACTCAATTTATTCTAATGAAGGTAAAAAATACAGTCTAAAGAGAAAAAACATCATTTTAATTTCTCTGAAATTCTTTATCATTTTTTGTGATATTCGTATTTATTTTTCCTTATACAACATTTATGTATATATTTAGTTTTCTTCATTGGATTTTACACTGTTCAATGATAAGGCCATATCTGATTCATATCTATGGGTCCAATAACACATATTACCATATTCTTGAAGATATTAGAAATGCAATAAAATATTTAAGAAAATGCTACATGTTTCTTCTCAGAAAATAAATAGAAAAACTTGAGTTCAAAGATCATAGACTAAAGAATTTGAAAAGTAATGTATTAGTTCTTCAATAAATTTCTTATGGAATTCAGCAGTAAATCCATCAGGACCTGGTTTTTCTTTATTGGTAAGTTTTAATTACATTTTCAGCTTCAGTGACTGAATTTGGATTACTTAGAATTCTTATATCTTCTTCATTAATTCATATGCATCTAGGATTAGTCCACTTATGTTTTCCATCTTGTTAGAGTTAAGGTTCTCAAAGTAAGTACTGATAATTTTATAGATTTCCACAGGATCTGCTGTGATTTTTATTTTTTGTTCCTAACTTCATGATTTTGATTTTTTTCTGTCCTTTTTTGGTTGGCTAAGGGCTTATCAATTTTATTTAATCTTCCAATGAACCAATTCTTCAATTCATTGATTCTTGGTATTGTCTTTTCAGTCTCAACTGCATTAATTTCTGCTCTGATATAAATAAATTCCTCCGATGTACAAACTTTGGACTTGGTTTATTCTTCTTCTGTATTGTTTTTTCTCTTTTTGAGACAGGGTCTTGCTATGCTAGTCTTGAGCTGGCTTTGTACCCCAGGGTGGTCTTGAACTCACAGTGATCCTCTACTTCAGCCTCCCGATTTTCTTTTTCGAGAAATCTGAGGTTCTGAGATCTTTCTGTTTTCCTGATATGTGAATTCACTGCCATAAATTTCTCTTAGGATTGCTTTAATTGCATCCCATAAGTTCAGGTATGTTGTATTGTTATTATCATTCAATTGTAGATACTCTTCAACAAAATTGAAAAAGAAGCAATACTCCCCCAAAGTCATTCCTGAAAGCGAGTATTACCTAATATCAAAACCAGAGAACTCAACCAAAAAACAGAATTACAAGCCAATCTCCCTAATGAACATAGACACAAAAGTCTTCAATAAGATACTGGCAAACAGAATGCAGTAAATCAAGGTTATATCCCATGAAAAAGTAGGATTCATACGAGAGGCAGATATGGTTCAACATATGCAAATCAATAAATATAATACACCATGCCAACAGAACCAAAGACAAAAATTACATGATCATCTCAGTAAATGCAGAAAAACCATTTGATAAAGTCCAACACTTATTCATGAAAAAAAAAAACCTGAAGAAAATTGAAATAGATGGTCTTTATCTCAATCTGATAAATACCATCTATGACAGACCAACAGCCAACATGATACTAAATGCTCAGAAACTGAAAGCTTTCACTTTAAAATCAGGATTTTAAGGTTGACAAGGATATCCATTTTCTCCATTCCTATTCAATACAGTTCTGGAAACATTATCCAGAGCAATTAGACAAGAGAAAAGAAATGAAAGGAAGAAGGAAAGAAAGGAAGAAGTAAAATTATTATTATTTGCAGATGACATTTGCAGATTACACAGAAGACCCCAAAAATTCCTCCAAAAGACTACTAGATTTAATAACCAAATTCAGTCACATAGCTGGATACAAAGTCAACACCAAAAAATCAACAGCATTCCTGTCCACACATAAAAAAGTAACCAATAAGAGACAAATTAGGGAAACAATGCCTTTCTTAATAGCACTAAAAAAAAGAAATACTTAGGAACCCATTTAACAAAGGAAGTAAAGTATCTCTACACTGAAAACTACAGCACTCTGAAAAGGAAATCAAAAAAGTATATCAGAAAATGGAAAGATAACCTTTGGTGTTGGGTAGGAATAACCAACATAATGAAAACAGCCATACTTCCAAAATTGTTATACATATTTAATGTAATCCTAGTCAAAAATATTACCTTACCTCACAGAACTAGAGAAAACATTTCTAAAATTCATTTGGAACCAGAAGAGGCCTAGAATACCAAAAGCAATTAGAGGCAACAAAGCAAGGTAGAAGAGATTACAAATCCTAACTGGAAATTATACTACAGAGCTGCAATGATAAAAATAGCAGGGTTCTAGCTAAATAACAGATGTGAAGCTCAATGGAACAGACTAGAAGGTGCAAAAACAACCCCAAACATATTCAGCCACCCTGTCTTTGAAAAAAGGGCCAAACACATTTACTGGAAGAAAGAGCCTCTTTAATAAGTGGTGCTGGTAAAACTGGTTTTCCACATACCTAAAACTAAAACTAGACCTGTGTCTATCACCATGCACTAATGTAAAGTCAAAATGGATCAAACATCTAAATATTACAATAGAAAAATTAAAACTGCTGGAAGATAAAATAGGTAGAACTCTTGAACACAAAGGTATAGGCAAAAACTTCATGAACAAAAAACTCTTACTGCATGGAAAATACTACAATCAATGACTGGAATCTCATCTTTTGTAAAAGCTTTTGCACATCAAAAGAAATCACCAACAGAGTGAAAATTCATCCCACAGAATGGAAAAAAATTGTAGTCAGTCGATTCTTAGACAAAGAGTAATACCTTGAACATACAAAAAACTGAAAAAAAATCAGACTCCCCAAATTTAAATTCCTGATCCTAAAATGGGCATCTGAGATGAATACACACTTCTCAGATGAAGAAATACAAATGGAAATAAAAATGTGAAACAAATGTTCAACATTACTGATAATTCAAGACAAGCAAATTAAAATAGTGCTGAGATTCCATCTTGTTCCAGAAAGAATGGCTATCGTCAAGAAATTAATCTATAAAAAATGCTGGTGGGGATGTGGGGGAAAAATAATCCCGTCTACTGTTGGTAGGAGTGTAGACTAGTGCAACCACTGTGGAGATTCTTCAAAAAACTAGGACTAAATATTCCACTTGATGCAGCTATTCTCCTTTTGGGGATCTTCTCAAAAGAATTGAAAGCATCTTACCACAGTAGTATATGTGCACCCACATTTATAGTGGCACAGTTTGCAAAAGCTAAATCTTGGAAACAACTCAAATTCCCATCAACAGAGGAATGAATACAGAAGAGGCAGGTGTTTTTTTTTTTCCAATATAATAGGGTACTATTCATAAAGAAGGATAAACTTGAGACATTTATAGCTAAATTGATGGGCCTTGGGAACATAAGTGAAATAAAATCAGACACACTTGTGTAAATATCACATTGCTTCTCTGGTGCAAGAAACTAAAAATGTAAATAAGAATCAAAATGTGTAACAGATATTGTAAAATAGGAAGAAATTGTTTAAACAGGAAGGGAAATGGGAGGGGGATGGGAAAAGGAAGGAAGGGAAAAGAAAAAATGAGACAAGAAGGAAAAAGTGGAAACAAAGCTTTTGTAAATAAGGAGGGGAAGAGGGCCTTAAGGGAGATTAGGGGAGTGAGCTAAAAGTAGGAATTAAGATATATCCTGTACAGACACGAATTCCCTATGATGAGTGTGATAATTACGTATAACTAAATCATACCTTAAACTTAATAAACTGTACCATAAACCCAGTCATAGTAGCAATAAAACAAAGATCCTAGGTTATGTGACACTTGTTAAAACAACAGTGACACAATTCCAAGGATATTTATTCAATGGTCCTTCAAAATAAACACAGAAGCTAAAGGATAAGATACTTCTTGTTCATAATCATGTAAGTTTATACAAATTAAAATTTGCTTTGAAAATTAGTTGTGGTGCAAATATTATCCACTACTTACAGGGACACACTGAACTCATCATATGCAGAATACGAAGACTGCAATTTAAAAAGTACCTGTTATCTCCCTGACTGTGCGAAACACGTTCAGCTTCTCCGGGTCAATAGCTTCGATTGCATTGTATGGGTCCCTGGAAAGTCAAGAAGAGACTCAGCCAGATTTTAACATATGAGAAAAGAGAGAGTAGTTACTTCATCCAAACTGAACTTTAACTTAGAGTGGGAAATTTAAGAATGTGTTGTTCCAACTTTTCATGCTACATTGAGAAGGTGCTTAATAGATAATTTTGGAATTTTGCTGACACAGAATGCAAGTTCTTTATCAAAAGTTATTCAAAGTCTATAGAAATGGTCCCACTTCTAACATCCTTACAAATATAAGGATAGCAAGTCCATGAAGGAGCCATTTTATTTTGTTTGACCTTTAAAGGTTTACCCTTAATGAGGAGGAATATGGTCTGGAAATAAACAATATCATGGTAAGAGTAAGTAGTTTGGGGGCTCTCCAGAAGCAGTATAAATTGCTAGCAGCGCTTGAAACTGACAAATAGGACAGAAAGAAACACAGGTCAAGTTTACAATTTTTTAGGTCTGGATCTGAATTTTCAAAATTATGAATTCTCAGTTGCTTTGGATTGTTTAGAATCATTTTGCTCCTCTCTGGTTTATTTATTGTCATCAATATAACACAGAAAATATTTACTTCCTCCTAACCTACATGAATTATATTAACTTTGAAAAGAAAGTACAATAAATTTCATATAACTCAAAAGATATAAATTTTGGAGATTTTTTCAAATACCATCTCCTAATGCATAAACATACTATTGTAATATAGTGACCTGAAGAAACTTGAAAAGGAACATACATTTTTTTTTTTTTTTTTTTGGTACTAGAGATTGGAAACCAGGATCCTCACACTGAGCATTGAGCTACATAGCCAACACTTCTCTGTCTGTCTCTGTCTCTGTCTCTGTCTCTCTCTCTCTCTCTTTCATTTTTTTTAGACAGGGTCTCGCTAAGTCAATAAGTTGATGAAACTGTGTTGGAACTTGCAATCCTCTTGCCTCAGCCTCCCAGAGTGCTGGGGATAGACAATGTGTTACCATATCCAACTATGCTGTCTTTTTAAATTAAGTATTTTTTATATTTTTTATCTTAACAAAATACTTTGCCAAAAAAACCATAATGAATTGGCAACGCCATATAACCACATATTTGAATATTCTACCCAACACAAACATAATATCAAAACTTTCTCGTTATGTAAACCATTATTTTAAGAAGTACACAATACTTTTTAAAAGTATTAATACATTATAACTTTTCTGGGCAATATCAGACTTCACTTTGATATCTGCCTTTTATATAAAACTAAAATTCTGGGCATTGACTACATTTTCAGTGGAGATGAAGCCTATTAAAAAATGAAGGTACATCTTTCAGGAGCATCTATCTCGGGGCAGCAAGCACATGAGTTTTACTCTTCTTATGGACAGATATTCCTTACTGATCTAAGAGAACCTTGTTTTTTGGTATAGGAAATAAAGACTAGATAGAATGAGTTCTCAGATCCAGTCTTAGAAGGAGCCGTCCTGTCAGTCAAGGTCATCCATAATCCCCTTGACAAGCTGATTGTGCAAAATCTGTCTCCTGGCAATTTCAGACTCAATTCATTGGTACTGTTATTTTGCTTTATTTTGTTTTTTAATCTCAGCATGACAATCTCAAAAGGACTATCAGTTGATATCTAGAACAGCCTGATGCTCAGTTTCTGGGCTTGGTTCACCAACATATTGTACACTGTGAACTATCTGTCTAAAAAATTTGCTTGATTATTGTTTGAAACCAAGCAGTGGGTTCAGTCTACTGTAGAGAGTGTTTGTTATGGAGTTCTGTGGAAAGCTCAAAAACTAGATATTGGTGAGACTGGGTAAACTGCATAACTCACACTGAGACCATCAATCCGGAATTTTTCAATGTTAAATGAATGCCATTTAAAAGTCTCAAGCCCAAATTAAATGTTATAGAAAATTTGTCACATTTATAAGTAAATATAAATGAAATGCATAGCTATGCTTCTGGTGAATAGGAAGCAGACATGTAGGAAAGCTCTACCTGTCCTCATGTTTTAATATTCAAAAAGGTTTGTATGCAGAAGCACACAACGGTTCTGTGGGAAGAAAACGAGCTTTTGACATTTCTCCGTTAATGAAAAGCAGGGTGTAGAACAACTCTGATTAGACAATCAAATATCCTGGCTTTATTGAAAAAGACTCAACTCGTGCCTAAAAAAATGCTGGGTAATTTATTTTCAGCAGGACCTTCTTTCATTTATTTATGATATTTTTAACTTTTTGTTATTTTAAGAAACTATCTCAGCTATTTTAATAATCCATATAATCTTATATAAAAACTTGGTAGAAATGTATTGAGGGCAATTAAGTGACATAAAATATTATTTACTAGAAGTTTTATGTTGTTAATATTTGTGGTTATTCTCTTTTGAAAATCTCTGTATGTCTCTGATTTTTTAAATCTCTACACACACATACACCAATACATTTTTACACACACACACACATGCGCACACACACACACACACACTCACAGTGTCTCGAATTTACAAACTTAACTTTATGGTCATATTTTCCTTAGGAAAAAACTTCATAATATATGTCTCATGAAGTTAATGAAGTTGAAGAAAAGATATATTATATTCCACACATATATTTGTCCTTAAAATGCCATGTGTATTATGCTTGCGATACAAAAGCATCTGTTACACCTTCAGATACTCCTGTATCTGTGCCATGACTGAGGCACAAATACTTATCTAAACTAAGAAGTATTATTTATCTTACAGAAAATTTTGCCTTTATTTGATTTCCTATATACACTATAAAAGTTGATCCAGGTCTCTGACCCAGTGGACCGAGGCCACAAAGGTAGCAATGTAAATGGACCCAGACAGCAGGTGTGGGCTGAGGCACAGTCTTCTGAGTAGGTCCCATCTAAATCCGGGCAGCGTTACCATCTCCAGCAGTCTAGTGCTATGTAGCAATCTGGTTGAGACTTTCCAAGTCTGCACAGTTTTAAAGGCTATTTAAAATCTCTTAAAACCTTTGCTTGAGCCAATTATAACAAACTGAGCAGAGAGTACCCATATATAACTATAGTGTCTGACATGGGACTACAATAAAAGCTACATTTTAAAGTAAAGAGATATTTTATGCACAAAGTATTGGAACAAAAACCATTTTATGGTACTGTTTTTGCTGTTCCTATTTGGACATATTTATCTGTAATGTGTTAAATTACTTTGCTTCTAGAAGTGATGCAATGTATGTTCAGAGTAAGAGTTTGAACTGAAATATGAAAGCGATATTCATTATCTGTAGCCCATTGTGCTAATATTTAGGGACTAAGTAGTAATGTAGACAAACAGATAAGACTGAAAGTAAAAATATTGACATTTTTATTAGAATCCAAAGAATACAAATTTGATTGTCTTCCCAGTTAAAATCAGCAGGTGGTTTTGTAATAAAGGAACCCAGAGAATGTGACAATTTTTATTGCCAAAATGAAATGAACTTAATACACCTCCTACAGTAGCACTAACTTCCCAAATGAAGAAAAAAGAATCTATGAAGACAAATAATTTCTGCAAGAAGCTCAGGAGACATTCAACGCTGCTTTATGTTAGGTGATTTGATTTGCTTTATATGAGTTTTTGATGGAATATTAATTTATGTTGCCTCCATGTATTCATTTAAAAATGTGAATAAAGTCCCTCATCTTATCCATTAATATTGTTCCTTAGACATATCTAAAAGTAAGTCAAGCTTGTCAAAAACTATGCATTTGAGAATATTCTATGCATCCATCTTAACAAATTTGAACTTGTGTTTTTGAGCCTCAGTAGTCACTAAACTCAAAATAGTGATTATCCCCAAACTCTGGTATTCTATCCCTAGTGGTGATCTGACCATTGCTTCTGTGGGTAAAGAACATGAATGTTAGGTAAAAGGACCCTGGGACAAGAAGAACCAAACCAACATAGCCAAGAAATCTCTCCAGCTCTGTCTATACTTTGTGAAAGAATCCCATGCAGGAGTGGAATACCGACCCGTGAATACCAGTGACAAGGAAGATCAGGTTCCCATTGATCTTTGTGCAGTTGATGAACTTGTCAATGTTACTGGAATCCACGGTCTGAGCTGACATCAGGGACCCTGTGCCAATGCCATCACAAGCTACAGAAACAAGACATACGGTCAGGGGACTGAACAACAGACTTCTGGCCAACAAATCAATTGTTTCATTCTCATCCTGAAATAATGATATTTTATTGGTAAATGAAAACAATTATAACTTTTTTCCTGAAAATTAAAATAACTACTTGATCCCTTACTAGTAGGCCTACTTTAAAACACTGTCCCTGCACTGTCTCAGCCCAGTACCATAGCTCTTTGTAGAATTAGTTTGTGACAAGATGCAATACCTACTTATAACACATGTAGAACGAAAAAAGAATCACTATCAAACCATACTTTCCCTTACTAGGTAGTATTCTATATTTCCTAATCTGTGGTAAAATATTATTTTTAATGTTTTTTTTTTTAATTGGTACTGGGGATCGAGCTCATGACCGCTTGCTTGCAAGGCAGAAGCTCATGCCACTGAGCTAAGTCCCCAGCCCCTTTTAATGGTTTTATCATGTTGACCACAAATGGTAA
The DNA here is from genome assembly GCA_004027455.1 of Hydrochoerus hydrochaeris. Taxonomy (NCBI): domain Eukaryota; kingdom Metazoa; phylum Chordata; class Mammalia; order Rodentia; family Hydrochaeridae; genus Hydrochoerus; species Hydrochoerus hydrochaeris. Next base: position 645,702 of record PVLA01000260.1, read on the forward strand.
AAATTATTTCCTGATCTACTATAAACTGTAATTTAAAAAACACAAGTACAATGAAGAATATATATTAACCAAAGAGTATTGATAGTATGAATTATTACCAATGTCCAGGGCCATTCATATACTTATATTTAAATTTCAAAATATCTATGATTTCTGAAGCTGCACTTTCAAAACTGTGTGTGTATGAAATATAGAGAAGGAAAGAATGAAGAAGAGATACAAGTGTGGAAGAGCAATAGGCAGAGAGAGAGGGAGAGAGGGAGGGAGAAAGAAAAGCAGAGGAGAAAGTAGAGAGACAGAGACAGAAACAGAGGCATAAAAAGAGACAGACACAGACACCACACACAGAGGATGTAGTCTAAAAGGTAATGTGAAGTTTGCCCTTTTCTAAGGCACTCCTGACAGTTTGAAAAGCATAATAGCACTTGGGAGGTTTGAACTATGCTTTGGTCCTGCCTAATTTAAGTTTCACTCTGGTGAGGAATCTGAGCATTCACAGCTGGAAGGAATTTCTTCCTTCACTAAAATTCTGTAACGTGAGTTATCTGTAACATTTGTTTAACACTTACGGTAAATTCCCTTGTCATTTCACATAGCTTCAAAATATTTTTAAGATGCGGAGACCAAATGTCACATTGCATGCCCATTTGCTGTCCCTGTTCCTGACTGGCAGATCATTTTGAGGACCGTAAGAAGCAATGAACGTGTGGCACGATCATAAAATAAGCACTCAGTCCTTGCTTTGTGCAAAACTTCTAGTATTTGTTGCTTGTAAAACAAAATGCAATGTTATTTCTGTATTCTGATCAATGTTAACTTGGAGTTTTATCTAGACTCTTTTGTTAATATAATTCAAAACCAATGCTATGCAGTTAGTTGATACTTTAGGAAATTGTCCAAAGTCAAGATGAACAAGGGAGGGGGGTTGGCAGTGTGGGAAGGGGTTTATAATGTAAGGTAACTTGATTGGCCTATTACAAAGTAAATGAAAATCATGATATATATTTCTCTTCTCACTGAAATACCTGTACAATAAACCATCACTTACCTTTGGGGCAAATATCAGTGCAAGGTTTACACTTTTTAATCCCATTTTCTTCTACTTCCATCTTGGAGCTAGGGCAGGCACGCACACAAGAACTGGAATCCACCACGAAGTTATCTGATCCAAAAAAAAGGTGAAGTAACACAATGTTAATGTTGAGCTATCGAGTTTAAAACAGCCTATTTTAGGGTTTGAAAAAGAGTAACAGCACTGCTGGTGTGTCTTCCTCCGACAATTGTGTGTTTAAATATCTCCCTCTGAAATAGTATCTCCAACAATTCACATTCACATGTGAGAGCAGAGTGCGTTAACAACCACCAGTACTTGCTTGACTACTGAGGCACAGCCTGAATTGCCCCCAAGAAAGAGTGGATTTTTTTTTTATAGATTCAGGAGACTACATGACATTTAGTTTGTGTTTCTCAATAGTTCCACTTCATTTCATGTCATGATACAAGTCTGGAGTCTAAAAATACTTCAAGTTCATGAAGCACAAATGAAGCATAAGTTAAACTGCCTTGGATCCAGTGAGGGTACTTCAGATCCAGGAGGAAATGTTTAAAATGTGTTCTGTTTCAACGGAGTGCCCCAGAAGCTTTCTCCTATTTTTATATGAAGAAACAAAGTGAAATTGAATGACATACTTTACAAAAGGTACACCAAGCAGACAAGGAACGTCTTACTACTGGAACTTTGGTAAAATGTTTAGGAGAACAGTGGTCAGACGTAAAAGGTACCTGTAAAATTGCAGGTAATTCTTCTCCCGAGGTCATAAAACCCGAGACACTTTATGATATTGGAAGTATCTATGGTGGGAGTATATATACCATTTGGAGATATGGCAAGTTCCAGCTGGGAAAGAAACAGAGACCTCTGGGTATGCAGCGCTAAGCCATGCTATCTGTAGCACAGGATTTTACATCATTAAATAGAAAGCTCTTGCTTGATATGCTTCTGCGTCCTGGTAGAGATGCAGCACCTAACCATGGGTTGGTGATTGAGCTTGGGGCAGAAAGGCCCATTTTGCACAGGGTTTAATTAGCATCACGATTCCACAGCTGTGGACAGAGACAACAGCAAACCGCCGTGATACTGAAGCACTTCATCTGAGATTGGATGTGGACAGGGGAAGGAAGGGTAGACATAGGTGAACTGTGCTGACACTGTTACTACCTTGGGCTCTTTGGAGACTACGTGACCAGCTAACAGAGGAATACAAAGGCACATTCTGTACACAGGTACAAGCCAAAAATGGGTGGCAGCTTCCTTGCAGTCTCCATGAGGGATGGATTTGAAAGATACAGGCAATATAATATCCTCCCAAATGCCATCGTTCTGTATAACAACAGTTCACTCACTGTGTGTGAAGAAAGACGTGTCCTTTATCTAGAATGTATATGTACTCAGTGGCTGGTTTAGGACAAAAAAAAAATACTGAAAAAATCTGAGGAGATAGCAAGTCTCGAGTAGAGGGATATGAAAGCACAAAGTGTGAAGTGTTTGCATCCCAAGTTACCCACAAAGAGTACCCAGCATATGAGACCCTTTGCTGTGATGGCACCAAATCCCAACCCTACTTCCTTCCCTTTCTCCACAAGAATAGAATCCTAGAACCCACCCTCATAACATAACATCTGTTCCAGGGGAACCCAGACCATTCCAAGTGCACACACTAAATATTAAGTAACCATTTTTTCTGCAAGGTTCTGGCAATATTGCATAATTAAACACTTTCATATTTCTATAGCAATTTCAGCCAAGTAGAATAAGTATAGATTTGGAGTAGACTAGGTTAAGGATTTGAAGATTGGCCAAGTTAATTTAAAATCTATGTTATTTGCAGTTTTTAGATTTCAGATGTCAGGATTAGGGGTTGTAGATTTGTATTTAGAAAACAAATGTCCTTGTTTTCCCAAATAAGCTCTAGTTTTGTAAACTAAGCTATTCAAAGGAGGTAGAGATTTGAATTTACAGTGGACTATCACAGCGCTTAAATGAGTCCATAGCTTTATAAGATGCTATGTCTGTAGTATATAATATATAAGAAGTTTGTAGGTTATCATATCTGTATTCTACAGATTTTAAGCTGACATTAAAATAAGCATGTGAAAATGTGATTTTATTATATTTTATTTTATTGCTTCTCCAATAAGTGAAACATTGCAGGAAGTCCCTTTGGCCACTCAAATCAAAGAAATTGATTCAAGCAAAGATCGACGTATATGTTGCGCTGAATACCTGAGTTACGTTCATTACTTTGAAACTCCACATTGGATCATCACTTTAAGAAAGATCCCTTAACACACTTTTTATTTATTGTTTTTGTTTAAGATGGGATATGATATTAGAATTATAATAATATATATTCTAGGGTAAATAACCAGGAATAAAATTAGAAGGAAATTCATTCTTATTAAAAGTACACTGTATTTATTGGTTTTCTTGTTGCCACTTATTTGACTTAAACTTTCTGAGAAATCATATAATCTCCAGAGAAACTCAGGTATAGTAAAAATAGGATGAGTTTAACTGTTAATAACTCTTTAACCTCAAATATGTTGCTTCTTAGCTATGAACTTTGAACCAATGATCTAAATGTCTTTGAACTTTAATTCCTTTATTGGTGAAGCAGAAGTCATATTACCCACACCCAAAGTAATTTCTGATACTGTTAAAATTTCAAATTAAGATTAATTTACATGAAATTCACTCATTGCCCAGTAATGTTCTAGTTAACGTAGTGATTCTCGCCCTGTCACTTACGTGGGCATTTCTTGACACAGAATGCACCGTAGGTGTACTTGGCATTGAAGTTGTGCTCCAGCTGAAAGGTGGTTGGGTTATACACAAAGGTCTGGGGACACTGAGTCACACAGGCTCCACTGTCATTGAAATTCATGCAGGCCTGCAAAATAACAAATATGGCTTTAGTTACAAATAACCTGCACGGTATATGTTAGCGAAACACTGTTTTAGCGGTTTCCTGAGAAGTTTGTATTTTCAGTATATATCAATTATAGAAGTACTACAGAATACACTAACTCTACAATTATCTGTGTGTCAAAAATTCACAAAAATTTTCCACTGTCAGTAAATGCACGTGTGGTTAGTGATGTTCAAATTGCTCAGTATCTATAGAGTAATTTCTAAACTGATGATACATTTAATTACTAAAGTTGGCTGAACTATTTAAGCTCCAATAGATTCAAAGCATGTAGGTTTAGATGTTCAGTCTTAAAATCAACAAACTCCCTAATACAATATGTTAGACTTTTTTTGAAAGTTGGTATTTGAAGAGTTTGGTGCGTTAAATGCCATATTAAGTAGAAAGATTACCACTGTATAATGAAAAAATATTGGAATTGTTACTTAACTGTACTTAGCAAAAGTCTCTATTGGGTGACTAGCCAAGTATAGACATACTTTATGTAATGCCAAAATTTACCCTGTAAATTAAATAATATGATGCTGTTTTTTACACGGCTTTGTAATACCATAAAATTTGGTAAAGCCATTACATTTACATAAAAGTCCATTTCTGTTGGTATTTATTTTTCTGGAGGACACAATTTATTAACATTTTCAAACTCATTTGAGAAGAATTAAAAACCATTTTACCACCTGAGAGTTAGCTATTTGATATCACAAGAAAACATATGTATAAGTGCATAATAAACATGTGATTTGTAATAGTGTGGATGAACTAATTCTTTTAATTAAGAAATTAAGCTTCACATGAATAATTTGGGCCTTGAGTACCATGCTACTGTGAACCCAAGCTCTGTTTTGTATTTCATCATAAATCACTATATTGTTATTAATAAGCATTAATTTATTCTGCTTCCTCAAAACACTTGCTTCATCAATTGTTGTTTTAGCAAGCACTTTATCACAAATATGACAATTCCCTGATGATGGTCTGCTGGAAGTGTAATCAGAATGAGACTCACTGGTGATACATTATTCACTAAGATGACACTTTCTATGCAGCATCTATTAAAAACCAATCGCGAAATTTCAGGAAGTTTTAATTTATGGCTATGAAACTTTGCGTGTCCTTATAATTGCCTGGCTAACGTCCTTTATGTGTTGGGCATAGATGGCTTGGGAACAAAGGAACATAAGCCAGAGGAAGAAAACAAATTTATCTTTAAGCCAATGTAACTTATACATAAAGCCTTCAGCCTGGCATTTATGAACCTTGTGTACCAAATTCCACAGTGGAGTCACTGGGCCATTCCACAGAAATAATGAAATGAGAATTTGGAAGTTCTTGTGCTCTCTGCTTACTATAACATAACAGTGACACATGCAGTACAAAACTTGTGAGATATTTTGCTATGTTTATTGTTATTATTGTCTTGGAACCTTTAATGCAATACCTGCAGGGCTCAGTATCTTCAAAAGCACAAACTTCCATCCTCTCTTGACAAAAGAAAGAAAAAGTTTCTCAACTGGTGATCGAGTCACTCCCTCAGATTTTTAACTTCTTAATGAGCTTTTCTTCTTCCTAACCCCTTCTATGTATTTTTGTCTTGCTATACAATTACATTACAATAAACAAGCTTTTTATAATACTGAAATTCATGAGATTGCTATCAATACCATAAGAGCTTTAATTTTTATTTTGCTCATTAAAATTGTCATCTGTAAATATTCAATTCTACTATATAGGTTTATTCATTGCATATCTGTGAAGAGTGTAAAAGAAAAATGTTTTTGTGTTTATTTTAACAATACAAGAATTTCTTAGTTTTATTTTAAGTGAAAATATGAAACTAGAGTTCTGGTTTATGGAAGTGAGTTAATGATAACACCAGCATTGCATGTGTGGATGCCAGAGGTATATCAAGGAAATGATATAAAAATGTAATTAGTGTCTCCAATAAGTTATAAATGTTAATTTTAAGGAAGTAAAGCTGCCCTCTTCTCAAACAAAATTCAACAAATTAGCCTGTACATTATTTTCAGTGTACATTTAGAAATTTTAATTTTAAAAATAATATTACTCTATTAAACAACATAAAGAAGAAAATAGTTAAATTTTGAAATCCATCTGCTAAATCGTGGACTTTGTGGACTCAAGAAATAAAATGCAATAACTCATCCGCAGGACTCTGGGGACAACATACACAAGTAATTGGTGCAGTTGTGGAAAGGACACTATGATAATCATTCTGAAAATTTCAAAATATCCTTCATATTCACCAGTCAATCTCATTTTTAATACCAAGTGTATAAAAAGGTAGAATTCAATTAGTAGAAAAGAAAAATTCTAGCTGATCCATAACACTCGGAGAAGGACTTCTAGGAAGGTAGCAAGTGTCAATCCCAAAACCAGGGAACTCCACCATCGCCTGGGGGTGAGAGCTCTGAGACCCCCCCAGGCCGCGGCAGAAGGAGGGTGGCAGGGAAGGGGAGGCAACCAGGGAAGGGGGGGC